>LQNS02277998.1:16992082-17010443 GCA_001587735.2 Parhyale hawaiensis
TTGCGAGTTGTGGTCGTAAACATAAACAAAAACGAGTCTCCGTGCGACAACCACGTTTTTGGTCGTCACGTAGACATGAATTCGGTCATTTCTGTAACTTGTGGTTGTATTCACGCACACAACTTTGCCACAAAGAATCACCTCTGTTCACCTGTCGCGGCGTCGCGCGAGGCGCCGGTCGTAATTCTTTTTCTTCGTCGTTTCGTCCCTAGCATTCGAACGTAAGTCATTCTTGAAAAAAATAACTTTAAAATTAGTCTTTTAACCTTTATCATACTTCAAAAATCAAAATATCATAAAGTTATGAAGAAAAATCTTGTTCTGCTTATATATACTACTAAAAATATATATAAACCAGTGTACAGCGANATATCTTGAAAACTACGCATTTGTCCCAAAAACGTCATTCGTGAAAAACGTCTTAGAATACGTCCTTCTACTCATATATGACTTCAAAATATCGAAAATGTGCGATGGTCCTAAAAGCGAATTGAACCGATTTTCTTTTATTTTTGTACTTAAGTTACGGGTGCTAGGACCATCCTTAAATGCAGTAAAGGAACAGCTGCAGAAACTAAACATCAACGACGAAACATAACGAGTGAAAATTTGGTCCATTTTACATAAGATTTACATTCTCTAAGTATTTCTACTAAAGTATAGCTTAAAATTATTCTTTTAGTTTTATTTACCCAAGCGCTCAACTGACGGAAAAATTTCTTGCACGTCTGGCAACTTCGCACGAGCAAGCTTCGAAGCGAGGAAGCCATAGTATCCAATTTTCTATTGTATACTGTCGAACAATTTGGGATGCGAATAAAGCTGATTTTACATCTTTATCTTCTGATATTCCTAAATAGTATGGCGCGTTCTAACTATCGTTGCTTACTTAAAATAATGAAAATAAGCACAGCTCTTTTAAAGAAACACCCAACTCCATTGCGAGTAGCCGAACTTCTACTTAGGCTGATATTTTCACTGCTGTGTCGGTCGACATGCAGTACATCAGGGACAAACTAAATCTTCGGACACTTCTGTTCACGAGTCCGAATCATCTTATCAATGAGTTTTCTTATCTAATCGTTGGGGTTTCATTTTCGCGTTCCATCTCTGCTTGTAACGAAAACTGTGATTGGTCGATATCGGGCTAAGGACGATTGTAAGCATTTCCACGCAAAAGGGCCTAATGAGACGATAAACGCCTTTGAAATTGTTTTGTGCATCGGAGATTTAGTAGACTTAAGCCGTCTTCAGGATAAGGATATTTAAGCAATTTCAAGAAGAAATTTCTATTTAGCGTTACGGGCGCTTTGTGCATCCCGGCTGGGCCGGGATGCATGAAACTTCACTAAGTGTATTTAGCTCACAGATTTTCCCTCAACTCTAGAAAAGTGCACTTTATGAGCTACGGGTACATGCACAAACGATTTTCGCTTTCCCGCCAAAAGAGATTTTCCTTTATCTTGGTACTCACCTAAGTTAAGGGTGCTAGGACTACCCTTAAATGCATAAAAAAAAACAGAAGCAGAACCAAAACATCAATGAAGAAACATATAACGAGTGCAAATTTGGTCCATTTTGCATAATATTTACATTCTCTAAGTATTCCCGGAGAGTATCGCCTAAAAATATTATTTTATTGTTTTCCCAAGCCCACAACAGTCAGAGAAATTTCTTGCACGTCTGGCAACTTTGCACGAGCTTCAAAGCTGTGGTATTCGAATTTCCATTGGATACTGTCGTACACTTTGGGGTGAGAATGAAACTGATTTTACCCTATAATCTTTCGATATTCCTAAATAGTACGGCGTGTTCTAACTTCGGTTGCTTGCTTGAAGATATGAAAGTGCACAGCTCTTTGAAAGACACACACCGTCACGCACGTAGGCTAACTCCATACTGAGTTCCGGAACTTACTTAGGCTAATATTTTCACTGCTGTTTCGGTAGACTACGGGAGCAACACCAGGGCCGGGATGCACAAAACGCCTGTAACGCTAAATAGAAATTTCTTCTTTAAACTGCTTAAATGGCCTTATCCTGAGGACATCTTAAGTCCACTAAATCTCCAATGCACAAAACAATTTCAAATGCATTTATTGTCTCTTTAGGCCCTTTTGCATGCAAATGCTTAAAATCGTCCTTAGCCCGATATCGACCAATCACAGTCCCCGTTACAAGCAGAGATGGAACGCGAAAATAAAACCCCAACGACCGGCTGATTTCTGCAGTGATTGGAGTACATGTCATATTTTCTAGTTTTAGATACCCTACAACAAATCTTAGTTTAAAAACCAGTGAAATGTCGAATAGAAAATCATTGTAAATGTAAAGACACTTTCTTTGCTCGGTAATTTGATTCTTTAGCCTACCTATACGCATGCTGCAAACTGAATGCTGAGTAGCCTAGCTGGTAATTTTCGGACTAGAGCACCGCATATTCAACGCTGTGTTTGCAAGGACGCAACAAAAAATTCAGACGATTAGATGAGAAAACTCATTGATAAGATGATACGGACTCGTGAAGAGAAGTGTCCGAAGAGTTTGTTTTTCCCTGATGTTGTACTATATGTCGACCGAAACAGCAGTGAAAATATCAGCCTACGTAAAAGTTCGGCTACTCTCAATGGAGTTGGGTGTTTCTTTCAAAGAGCTGTGCTTTTTCCCAATATTTTAAGTAAGCAACGGTAGTTAGAACGCGCCATAATATTTAGGAATATTAAAAGATTAAGATGTAAAATCAGTTTCATCCGCACCCCAAATTGTTCGACAGTATCCAATAGAAAATTGGATACTGCGGCTTCCTCGCTTCGAAGCTTGCTCGGGTGAAGTTGCCAGACGTGCAAGAAATTTTTCCGCCAGTTGAGCGCTTGGGTAAACAAAACTAAAAGAATAATTTTAAGCGATACTTTTGTAGAAATACTTAGAGAATCTAAATCTTATCTAAAATGGAACAAATTTTCACTCGTTGTTTCCTTGTCGATGTTTAGTTCTGCAGCTGTTCCTTCACTGCATTAAAGGATGGTCCTAGCACCCGTAACTTTACAAAAATAAAGGAAAATCTCTGTTGGCGGGAAAACGAAAATCGTTTGTGAATGTGCCCGGAGCGCATAAAGTGTACTTTTCTGAAGTTAAGGGAAAATCTGTGAGCTGAATACACTTAGTGTAGTTTCGTGCATCCCGGCCCAGAAGGGAAAAAAACAACAAACAAAATCTTCGGACAATTTGTTGCGCATACGGGTAACAAAAGACTGTTCACAAGTCCCGAGCGCCTTTTCAATGAGTTATCTCATTCAATCGTCTGAATTTTTGCAGCATCCTTGCAAGCACCGCGTTAAATAATAAATAGGATATAGGCTACGGTGTTCCGTTTCTAATATTGCCAGCTGCTAAACATTCAGCTTGCAGCGAGCGCATAGCTAAAGAATCAATTAAAAAACTGTCTTTACATTTACAATAATTTCTTATTCATTATATCATCTGTTTTAAAACTAAAATATGTTGTAAGGCGCCTAAAATAGCAAAATATGGCCCGTACTGCAGTCACGGCAGGAACGAACAAAATCAGCTGGTCGTCGGCGTTTTATTTTCGCGTTCCATTCCTGCTTGTAACGGGGGCTGTGATTGGTCGATATTGGGCTAAGGACGATTTTAAGCATTTGCACGCAAAACGGCCTAAAGAGATGATAAATGGCCTTGAAATTGTGTTGCGCATTAGAGATTTAGTGGACTTAAGATGTCCTCAGGATAAGGCCATTTAAGCAGTTTAAGGGAGAAATTTCTCTTTAGCGTTGCAGGCGTTTTGTGCATTCCGGCCCTGATTAGTAGCACAAGTACTGCACTTTAGAATAGTTTACGATTAGCGTTGTGTCAAATTAATCTAATCTACTTACCCTCAACTCGTCCGAAACTTTAATAGTTAATTATAGTTAGGAAGTTTAAGCCTCCGTTTCCGAGCAGAACGATTTCACAGAGGAAAGAGCAAGGGACATATAGTATGTCAAGAGAAAAGGGCAACCCATGCACGAAGGTGTTCCCACCACACAGGATCAACGCGCATTGGAACAGCAAGTCGGGAAAGAAGAGGAAGAACAGAAAAAAGCATGAGCAAGTAGGAGTGTGAAACCGGGAAGGAAGCAAAGTGGGCACGAAAGAGAGACGTCCCGAAGGCCTAGCTAATGGCTGAGGTAACCTACTCGGGCCCCTGGGGATGCCTGGCCCCATAGCATAGGATGGACGAAACTAAACTAACCCTATGGCCTATGGTCCATTCTGTGCCCCCCCATGGGCCGAAACTTTAATCGTGGGCTTTCCATATGCTATTTTGGATAGAGTATTAAGCGGGAATTGCGAATAGCTATAGCTTGAAAACTCAAACGGTATTAAATGTTGATTCATTAAGACGAAGCGAAAGGGCCTGATTGATGTTCTGGACACGCTCAAGCCAAGCAGAATTGACTATCTCGGTAGCTAGTAGTGAGAGAATCGAAGAAGTCTCTTTTCAGCTAAGGGCGATAACTCTGCCGCACCACCAAACTCACCGAAACGTTCAGCCAAGACAATGACTTTGGAAAATCATCCATCTCATCAATTTTCCCACCGATAAGCTAAGACTGGAGCATTATCTACATCACCATAATCTGACTTGAGGTGATAACTTGGGCGCAGCATACAACTCACTTACCGATCGAGTTCATGAGCTTGAGTAGCACGTTCCTGTAGGGCAGGAGGGTGGGCGGTGGAGGAGAGTTGCCGGACAGGTTCCTGACGGCAGGCTTCATGGCCTCGTGGGCCTGCACGAGCTTGGTGACGACGATGTAGGAGGCGGGCCCCAGCACTAGCAGCAGACACTCGGGCAGCAGCCAGCGGGTGCCATCTTCCTCGGTGATGCTGTCCAGCCTCACCAGTCCGATGTGTCTTAGGATGGTCTCATTGGCGCTACCTGTGGACGGTGCAGTGGTACGCTTGTCACTAACATTATCGTTACTGCGATAATTGGTACCACTGTCAAATGGTTTAGGTAACTTATAGAGTTCTCCTAGGAGGGTTGCTGTCAATAGCATAGAATGGGCCAACTTAACTAACCCATTTTTCGTTGGTTCAACGGATACGTGGCATCCAGAGCACAACTAAAGGTTCAGACAGAAGAAAGAAGCGCCCGTGCGGATGGTCCCTTCCGTGACCCTCGGCACGAGCGAGGGTAGGAGTCCCGTGGAATAGGTCGCCAGCCTTGAATAGAGGCCTACGTCGCGGAACAGAAGGGGAAATATATAGGACCCACCTAGCCTAAAAAACTAACTTTCTCAGAATCAACTGCGGCCAGCTGCAAGATTCCCTGCGGCGAAGGCACTCGGGACAGCTCTTGGATTTGTGAGGCCCATATATATTGTGGCAGGAAAAGGGCCCGCCAGAATATACCCCTGAGGGCAGAGCACAATTCAATTTCCATGTCTGAACATCTCTTCTATTAACTCCGATAAAATATTCTTGTATTGAGAACACAGCAAGGCAGCATTTGATGACTATAACCGGGGTAGCTGCAGCCTTGCGTGTTGAACTGATGATACTGGGGGTGGATCGAGTACCAAGCCATGTGAGCGATCTTTGTGGTCCTCGGTACGCTGAGTCAGCAGTTGCTTGGTATGCACAGCTATAGCAGGGGTACTTAGCTTACCCAGAATTGATAGAGTAAGGGTGATATACGAGTTGTTGAACCTCCCATCAATGGCACCATAGTTGTTGACGACCCATGATCGACTGCATCAGTAGCTACTTATTTCTCTGAGGCCAGTCGCTCAACATCCGCAGGACGAACCAGTGCGGGTAATTTCCCTGAGGAGGTGTGGCCAAGCTGACTTTACCTTTACAACACATTTTCGTTATAGTGCTCAAATATAAAACATGAGGTGGGGCTCGACTCATCATTGAAACCCACAAGGAATGTACAGGATGAATGTGCAGCATGTGGTCTAGTTAAACGTATTCTAAAACTTTTCATTTACATTAAATTACCACGCTTAAGTGTCGCTGATCAAGTGATGTACTGTAAAATAAGCCAATGAAAACTGAAGAAAACTGAAAATCAGCATTAATGTTTTTACATTGCTCAAACTGCGTTGTATGTGATACGTCAAGAACTTTATTAGACTACTGTCCTGTGCGGCGAAACTATTCACTTCATGCTATAACAGAAAATGTAGTGAAGGCATAAGCGTATATCCGGAGGATGTGAAGGATAAGGAAGTAGCGATCATATATCAGCAGTATTGGTGTGAGGTAACAGTGTAACATGTACAGAGTCGCTTGGGTTATAGAAGCTTACCCGTGATTGTTAAAATTGATGAGGCTTAAAGTAAATGTGTTGCAGCGGAGAATGCGGGGATAAACAAAGAGCAGCTTGAAGAAGAAGTAGTGCTAGCGGTGAGACAAGTTACGTTCGTGATGTTAATTGTCATTATGTACCGAATAAGGCAGAAAGGTACTGCTACGGTACAAAAAGTTATACAAATTTACCACAGAGCATACCATCATTCTAAAGTCGGTAACTCTTAGGCGCTCTACGTTCCAGACACCGAAAGAAATTCACGGATAAAACGTCAATGCGAGGAATATACAAGGAAGCTAGTATCAATTAATCTATAGAAGCAACATGCAGTGTACAATGGCAGATTGACCGGGCGACACCTACTTAACTTGCGCAGTTTCAGAGCAGCGAAGGAACAGACTTCTTGTACGATCAAACTATAAACGAACCATGACCTATCTCAGCAGCGGCTACTTGCTATTATACGCAATTATCCCAGGGCAGTGCGGTCGTGCATCCATCAAGTGACGAGGCACTTAACCTGGAGCTCTCGCACTTTCCAGGTAATTTCCTGCGACTGCGAGGTCACTGCCCCCCAGCACCTAAAGCGTCAGCAAACTGTAATCCCTATGTGGACTGATAACTTACAAGGCTGAAGAAAGAAAGCATAAGGAGGTATGGAGAGCAGGACGATCTGGAAGATGAGGGTCATCAGGAAATTGAAGATCCCAACCAACGCCAGCGCCTTCAGGTACCAGCCAGTGTGACCTGCTCGGGGGAGGGGGGGGGAAGAGGGCACCTGAGTAGCGAAGTCACGGGTGCTCAACAGCAACGTATCGCAGCACAGGGCACACATACATTGAGAGCATAGTACAAGCAGACCTTGGAACTTTCCGTTTTAACAAAGGAGTTAGGCGTAAAGTTTTGCTTCATACACTGGATAATAATTGTAAACTAGAGGGAGGGCCAAGCCGTTAAAAATGATGGCAGTAATTTTATGATTAGGCTTTTTATTTTTCCGCGTTTAACTATAGGTCTTACTGTTAAATAGGTCTCATCCCTGCAGGCCTGTCCTTCCATTAATGAAACGCAAGTTTTACAGCCATGAGTTTTGAGAGAGCAAAATATCCCTCCTGCGAGATAAGGCCCAAATATCAGTTTGGAATTGGCCAAACGTTGAGCAGCACTAAGAACATATAGTTCAGTCGAAAAAATTTACCGAAAATAATCAGGTCGAATGGTAACTGGGATACCAAGTGAGAGGAGAACCGCAAGCGTCGAAATTTGGCTGCAATGTAGACTAGAGCACTCTGAGAGTACATACCTCCACCAAGCGAGGCAACAGCAGTAAGAAATTCAAATTGGCTTTCAAACCATAATTTTCTTTATATAAACTCCAAAATCTAATCACTTGTGCCTTTTGATAGTAGTAATAGCTTCCGCAATTTTCTCGAAGATCCGTTCATAACTTTTTGAGTTATACTGCTAACAAACGTTAAGACAAACATAAGTCAAACATACAAATGAAAAAACCGATCTGCACCAAAATTCAATCATTTATGTCTTTCAACATTACTAATAACTCCTATAAATTTCATAAAGATCCATCCATCATTTTTTGAGTTATTGCGCTAACAACCATAAAATTAATACAGTGACAAACGAATGAACGAACAAACGGATCATTACCCAAATTTGGTCATGTACTCTTTGTTATAAACCTAACAACTCATGTTGATTTTATAAAATGTATCTATAACTTTTTGAGTTATGGCATTGAAAAAAAATGAGACAAACAAACGGGTGGACATATCTTCACCAAAAGTTAATCAACTGTTCGTCCGAACAGACCTAACAATCCCTGTAAATTTCGTCCAAATCGGTTCATAACTTTTTGAGTTATCTGGGTGACAGAGAGACAAACACGAAGAAAACATGACCTCCTTGGCGGAGGTAATTAATTCAATATAAAAAGGCGTCTGCTTAGCGTAAAGTTCCAATTGCATAGAAGAGATTCAGCTAAAGAAATCATAAGCGAAAGTGATTATGCACAAAAAAAGAAACCAAAACTCCAACCAAGACTGAGCTTCTCGAACTGCCAAGAAGAAATTCAGCTAAAAAAAAATATGAGACATATCTTAGGCTATGCCCGACAGGATCAAAAATCCTATCAGAGATACCGCTTTGCATCTCGGCGCTCAGAAGAACAATCATCATCGTCATATCGAAAAGTGCAAAGCTATTTTCGAAAGTGAAGCGAGATTCAGAAAATGCAGTATTTCCACAAAAATACCATAGATTTCAGATGCTACATTTATCATCGTTACTCCCAGCGCTAAAATTGTATGGTATCTAAACTTGTTTTTCAGTACATGAATTTCCTCCTATTAAATTCGTCACAACGTGACGAAGAGACGGACCAACATTGGAGCAAGCAAGCAACCAACAACTGTGTTTTATTATATAGTGGATGCATGTATCTGATAAGAAGTAAAGAAAAAAAAATCATCGTCACTGCAGTTGGGGGAACAGCATACGTGTGTGCAAGACTCACAGGAACTCAGGAGGAAATACACATCTTAAATGCTACTACTCGTACTTGGATACCAGCGAATTCAGCCGCCCTCAGAAATAAAAATAAACGAATGTTCTGTCCTATGCGGTAAAGAGGCGGCAACGATATACCTGTCAAATTAGTGTAAGATCGAGAACAGCGGTATTCGATAAACTGCTGCAATTGTAAATGACATGACTAACATACCAGTCGAAAATTATATACTAGTTAACATTTTTTATATGACTTAGTGGACCCGTACGTGAAAAAAAGTCACGCAATAAACGATATTTTTTTATTAATATAGGCCGCTGCGGAATCTTCTCTGAATTGCTCATTTTCTTAATTGATCCCTTGTCGTACTATCAACCTTAGGTCCTCTTTTCTATGACTTGCCGTTAGCAATTTTTTCCGCTCACGCTTATTAGCAGCTTTCATTCACATCTGTAGCCTTTCTTTTCCAAGTCTTTTTGACTGGATCGCATAGACGATTCATCTCTCTCCATTCGTAGCACATCTTCGCTCTTGAGACTGCAGTAGTCTCGTACTTCATATACGTTCTATATCTTCCTTCTCAATTAGACGTGCGTGTTCAATATAGTGAGAGGCAGAAGTAAATGCTGAGCAAATCACTGCAATAAACTTGAATGTAACTCCAGGCAGCTTGTATAACATATAAGCGCTCCGTAGCCAACAAGATACGGTCTTGCGAACTTAAATATCTGCTTCACTGAAGTGCTGAAATTTTGGATGAGGCAAAATTAGCACCGTCAGAGAACGACAGTGTGAGGAATGATATGCGTGATATGGAGCAGGAGGAACACATGGTAATGAATAGAAATACATGGAATAGCAAGATCTGCTTCAGCGACCCCCTTTGAAAAGGGATACCTAATACTGCTGTAGAAGATGAGAATGACATTAAGCTAGAAGAAAAAGTTGTCTACTACCCGTGAAGAATCATCATCTCATGAGTGTTCTGTTGGTCACCTGCCGAAATTACGCGTCATAACCTTAGACAAAGAAGTTATATAATCGGATTCCAAAAGCTGCATACATTTTGTTCCGATTTCAAGAAGTGTTTCAAGCAAGACGTGTCTTCAGATAAAGGGATAAAAATAAGCCTTCGTCATCTCCTGGAACCTGGTTATCGATTTGCAAAATCTGCAGCCTGGTTTATTTTCCCCCATCTATTTCGTTAAGAGCGTGACAAGAAAGATACATGTAAATATATAAATAAACACACGACGGTGTTTATTATACCGTGTTGACCAGTTGAATGACAATCATGAATACTGAGAATGGTAGCGTTATGTCCATTAGACATTATTTAACAGAATGCAAGCCACCGGAGAATATGAATATTTCTTACGATACGTTATGTTCGATTCGTTCAGATCGGGTTAAGTTTGTGTGAGCTAAGTTAGAAGTTGCAGAGTCGCTCGTTTTAGGAATCCAGGCTTCAGAGTTAGTGAAAGTGCGTCTGTTTTTAAAATTATGGAGTTGGGGGTTGCTGGGGTCCATGGAGTCCGAGTCGGATACGAGTTGGACCCGGGAGTCGGAGTCAAACTTGGCCCATTAACCATTGCAGCAATGTACCGTTCATGCAACTGAATTTGGGCAAATTGCCGACAGGAGCACAGTATACAGCTCAGCGCTATCAGTGTGGAGTTTGCAGTCGCTTACGAATCAAGACAAACTAAAGACCTGAGCTACCCAAAAAACGCGGCAATCTTGATTATTACTATCTTAAAATTATATCGATTTTAATTTTTACCTCTTTGTATTGTCAAAAACTTTCACTTTCGACTCCCTTTGTAATCTTGTACTGCAGGTATCAGTTCTTAAATTAAATAAGATAGCTGGCAGTAGACGGATAACAGGCCCGTTCCCAGTGAGCAGCCGGGACTAACGCTCCGGCCCTGTGTGAGCTATTACCGTTATGTCAGATAATGCATGTAGATATCTGAAGTTGAAAAGAAAGAGAAAAAACTCAGCCATGCCAATATAGGTGATGATCCTGGAAGGACGATCAGTAGTTGTCGAGTATTGGGGGACTTGTAGACGTTCGGTTAGTAAGGGTATGTCAAGGCCGCTGCAGACGATAGTCTTATGGCCTTAGGTATGAAAGGCTCGACTGCTGTCTTGCATTGGTTTCGCGAGTCTCGAGCTCGCACATAAGAGAGAGCAACGCATCAGCTGATCCAAAATCTTGTTCACAAATAAATTTAAAATTTTATGAACAAAGTATATCAAGAGTAATATTATTAATAATACAAACAAAAAAAAAAAAAGATAATAGTGTATAGAAGTCACTCCTGCATTGGCGTAATTGTATTTTGTACAAGAAAATATTCAATCATAGAGAACGGGACATCACGTGACCTAAACAATTGACAGGTATCGCCACACAAGTTATAGGACTGTAACTGAAGTAAATTCTTTATAATTCAGGAAAAAAATGGTTACATACTACCATATTTAAAATACGGTTGAAATCACAATAATTTTGCTTGTATGCATTTTCAATTGATCGCGTGCGTGAAACTCTTAATATCAGTAAAAAAAAATACGCGAGATACGATCAACCTGACGACTTACATTCCTTCAACAAAAGTAGAACATTCTAGATCGGTGTCCTTCTACCGATGCCTCTCGAAGTGACTGTCATATGTCCCGAGTTTTCTTTCAATCATGGTCTCAACAGTCGGGTAGCCCTCGCAGTGCAAATCACTGCTGGGAATGTGAGTAAGCATCACTTACATTTCTTACGAAAAGATACCTTTAGGCGATCAATGGTCCTACTGATTACCTTTCATGGAGGTTATAGATGGAGCCTTCAGCAGAGGGTTCAGCATGAGCAGGATGAGGTAGAAGAGCGAGGTGACACTGAACCTCATGGATACGCCTGTAATGAAAAGGGTGAACTTTAAGTGATTAATTGAAGGTTTATAAACATGAGAACATTATAGACCTCACTTACTAGGCACAGGGAATTTTAATTTAATTATGGTTCTGCCTAATTCTTTGAATGGGATTGATTACCAACTGCAATGTTTGGGAATATTTGAAGTTGTTCGAGATGGGAGACTTTACGCGAACCCCGATGTATCACTATGTGCGAGTCTAGTAGAACATAGATCACGTCATATGCACCAAAAGTACTGTACCACGCTTGCATATACACTCCCAGTCATAAGCTTAAGACCAATTAAAAATTTAAAGAAAAAGAAATGATATCTTGCATGGATAGTCCTTAAAACTTTTCTAACAAATGTTAACTCAAACGCAATAAAAAAGATCAAAAGCGATTTCTGTCTAATCAACTCAATTAGAAAATCATAGATAAAATAACCGAAGAACTAATGCCTACACCTGGAACGGAAATAATAGCTTTAGCACAAAATTTGCCGTATCTCATTTTTGCGCGATCAAATTTTCATGAAGCTTGCAGGAAAATCGGGACATCTTATGGCAACACTGTTGAGTTTGTTTACATTATGTTGTGTCTCCTGATTGACAACTCTTTGCATTTTTTCTCCTTTTGAATTGAACGACAACAATAGCTTCTTGTATATTCTTCTAAAATAGGACGTGAAAAAGCTCTAACGAGGAGAAAGAAATTATCATCAAAGAAGCTGCTAAAGGCACCTCTCTTGATGATATTGACCGAAAAATAGGATGCCATATTGACAGAGTGACACAATTCTTGAAAGACCCTTTACCACGGAAAAACGATCAGATGCTGAACATTCAAGGACAGTTACTAATAGAGACATGAGAAATGGGGTTCGCCAGCTAAGTAAAAGACTCGGGCAAGCAAGTAAATAAAATTTTAAGGCTGCTGGGCTTCCTGAAGTGCCTAAAACCATCAGAAATGACATTCTTTGCTCCATTACTTCTGTCGAATCCCCTCTGAAATTGCCTCCAGTGACCACAGGACATACAATTTTGAGGATGGAATGAGCAGAGAAATACATGAAGATCAACATTAATTATATTCTCATTTTTTCATCGACGAAACACGCGCCACCTGATGGGTGGAGTAAGGGTTTGGAGCTACCTGGAGGTGAGGGTCATCAACACGTGAAACGTCAACAACAGGGAGGTTGTGTTATGATATGGGCTGGTATCACAGAGGATCGACTTGCAGGTCCGGTTAGAGTACCTGATGGCGTGAAAATTATATCTGCATTATATTCTGACCTGTTAAGGACGTTTTGGTCCCATGGCTGGATGTCATACTCATTTCGTTGCTTCGAAACTTGATTTTCATGCATGATAATGCGCCTTCTCACTCTGCCCGTTCTACCGCAGCATTTCTGATCTCGTTGGGGCTTCATAGAGAGAAACCGATGGTTTAGCCACCGTGCTCACCTGATTTAAAGCCAATGGAAAACTTCTGGGCCCTTCTGAAAAGGGACATTTACAACTCAAAATCTGTCTTGTGAGATGCTGTTGCTACAGCAGCAAGGGCAGTTCCACCTTCTGCAATAAAGAAACTAACTGGTTCCATGGATTCAAGGATTATTAAAGTTATTAAGCGTCATGGGGATCATGTTGGCAAAGAAGACTTTTTTCAGTCATTGTAAACTGTTTATTATTGATTTCTTGTTTAATACATATTTTTCTCATATTGTGTTGTTTATTTTTGCTCCATTGGTGATATAAAACTGTAAATACTTTTTTTTATAGTCAAAAAGCTATTAGCGCCGCTCAGTGAAATTAATAAAATTGACAAAGAACATAAATTTTCAAGAACCAGCACGATTAATCGTTTGAAAATTTACTCACATTATAAGCATCATAAGTTTAACTTTCTGTGAAATTTTCACTGAAATTTATAGCCAAATAGTCGAGATGTGGTCAATTTTGCGATAAAGCTATTATTTCCGTTCTAAGTGTATTAGTATTCAATCGTGGCTCTATTCCTGTGGATAACATAAACATTTCCCAGATGCATGCTTGATAGAAGGGTTTTCAAGTGGATTAGGGTACCATAGGGGAAGATTATTCCAAGCGGTGAAGCTGCCATCAGGAAGATTATTTCCTGTTTCAAATTGTTGTCCATATCTGTAGACTTTATCAACCATCTATCTTCAAACGTTCTCTAGTGGATTCAAAACTGGAGAACAGGCTAGACGGCAGAAAAGAGGAACATCATTCTCCTAGAAGTCACTGTCGAGCGGGCATTGTGGATTGCACCATAATACTGTTAGAAGAACTACCCATCGCTTTCTGCAACATGTCTACCTAAAAAGCTGTTGTGTGGAGTCACTGCAGAACCTGAAGCTCCATTGCGCCACGAAAAAAGGCACCCCACAGTATGACGGAACCTCAACCTCTGTGCCCCATACAAGACGTTTCAGGTGGCACCTTTTCGTCGGCCAGTAATACTGGAAGCCATCGGGGGCGCCTAGGTTATATTTTATCTCTTCAGAAAACAAAACTTTATTTCACTTTTCAACGTCCCATGTTTGGTGCTTTCTGGCAAACTCCAAAGTCTAAGCGGTCCACTTTGTGACGCGGAAGCATGCGAGGCTCTTGTGCAGGACGCTTTTCACAATTATTTTTTTTTTTTACTTTTCAAGCCCTTTTGCTTCAAGTGGACATCGGACAGAAATCCGCTTCAGTGAGTGTTTTTTTTTTTAATCTGTCTCGAAGATCGCTCCCTCTCTTGACAGGTAACACCACCGATTCTCCTAATCAATATTGGTGACTATTATTTTATTGGACTATCACTGTTCGGGTTTTTCAGGAAGTTTTAAATCGCCACTGCTTTACAGCGCTTAGCCACAGCTGCGATTACAACCTGTGACAATTATTTTTACCTCCGCCAAGGAGGTTGAGTTTTCGTCGGGATTGTCTGCCCTTCTCTTTGTCTGTTATTCTGTCTGTCATTTATAGGGATTGTTAGATATGTTAGGAGGAACAGATGATTAACTTTTGGTAAAGAACCGTCCAGCCATTTGTTTGTTTGTCAGCCTCATTTTCCACAACGCAATAATTCAAAAAGTTATGAACGGATCTTCAAGAAAATTGCATAAATTGTTAGTACTGACAGAAGTCACAAATGATTAAGATTTGGAGTTGCAACAAAGAAAATCATGGTTTCCGAGCCAATTAGAATTTTCGTTACCGCTGCGTCCCTTGGCGGAGGTGTGTGCTCTCAGAGTGCTCTAGTTATTGTTGAGAACTGTACGCTCAGGCCACCACGAACAGGTAGTAGCGTCGCGTTGGCCGGGGTGAGTACGGTAGGTTGAAACGCCCCGCCGGACGGGGTGAGTTGAGACAAAAAAGAAAAGAGATTTAGAAAAATAAATAGGAGTCCGCTTATTTTACAGGCACATGACTTGGCTACAAATCCCATATATGAGTTGACTCATAAAAGATGGTTAAGTATAGGGAAGGGAAGAAAATTTGTGAAGGGTTTAAACCTTGTTTCATCTCACTCCACTACCAAAAGTGTCAACTCACCCCTACCGACGCTATAACCCAAATGAAGCATTATACAACACCGAGAAGCCCGAAACGCTACTAAAGAAAATACAACAAAAAGCTATTAACAGCTGACTTAAACGCCTGAAGGCCAACACGACTCAATGCCGATGCCGGCAATAAATTCCAAACTTTAACAGACCAGGCAACAAAGCACCGATTGAACTGACGAGTTCGGCATCTAACATTCTCCAAGGTGAAAGAGTGCGAGCAGCCGCAGCACGTGTAATCCTCCTAAAGATTTTGAGGGCAGGGACAGAAGAATACAACCAATGTCTCTTCTTGTTGCACACCTTATAAAACATACAGAGTCGGGCCACCCCTCTCCTATAGGACAGATTCACCAGATCATTTTAAGCGCACAGCCTGCTGGCTGAACTAACAAGTCAGTCCAGCAGATGCAAGTGACTGTCAGCAGCTGAAGTCCAGACCGGTGAGCAATACTCCAATCCAGGCAGCAAAAAGCATTTAAGTATCTGCGGACAACCTCACTGTCAACAAAAACATAATTCACCTTAAGTAGGAGCCCAATCTTACTGGAAGCACGTGACACAAGTTACCTAATATGCGGCTCACAAGTAAGCTTCTCGTCAATGACAACACCAAAAATCTCCACGGAGCTAGACTCTTGAAGAAGAGTCTTATCTATCTTCAGATATGAATGCTGCGCTAAAAAAATGTCCGAGACCGACTGACAATCATAGACTTGGTCCTACTGGCATCCAGCTTCATACTCCAAGCCGAGTACCATGCACTGATACGGGAGAAATTCCTAGTCAGAGACTGGGAGACAGCATTACGCATGCGAGGAGCAGATATCACTGCTATCAAAGTGGAATCGTCGGCATAGTTGATCATCGTGCTTTCCAGCGAAGAGAAGATTTCACTAGTATACAGAACGAACAACAGCGGGCCAAGTGCGTTACCCTGAGGGATGCTTGACTCCACCGCGACTGAGGCACTCAAAACAAAAGTCAAGAGCAACACTGCTTCTGCTCAGACATAAAATTGTGAATAATTGACAGAACCCTATCACCCACACCAAACTACTCAAGCTAGTAGGGTAACTTGCTAGTACCCGTCGACCATGCTAGTAGCCGTCCACTTGGTTTAAACACTTCCTCTGTGAAAACTAGCAGTACTAGAGAGCCGCACATAGTCTTAGACTGTAGGGTACTACTTAGCCTACAGCTTAAGCCTATATGTACGGCTTTAAGCAATGCTAGTTTTCACACAGGAAGTTTTTAAACCAAGTGGACGGCTACTAGCATGGTGGACGGGTACTAGACATGCTACCCTATAATAGACTCCTGTGGTTGACCCTGTTAAACGCCACGCTAAAGTCCAAATGTACAAGGCGTGTATCAGACCCACTATCCAGCGCAGACTGTAAATGGTGTAATACAAACAACAATGCGTCACAACAACCCAAACCAGTTCTGTACACAAACTGACCAGTAGGCAGCAAATTCGTTACCTCAGTAAAACGACCAATCTCACAAGCGACCAATTTCTCGAACACCTTCGACAAAATGGGCGTCAGCGACATGGGGTGATAACGGACAAACGTTGCTTAAGCACCTCAACGCTCTGACCACGTTCAATGGAAGATAGTTCGCTGGCTTTGGACATAGTGACACATTTGAACTGTGAGTGACAATGTTTAACAGAAGTGAAACAAGTGAATTTCTCTACTCTAAATGAGTTTTAAGCGACCCAGTCATAGGTACATTTTTGATCAACTGGTAAGCACCTCAGTTGCTTAAAATCTTATTTTCTAAGCAAAATGACCAGATAGAAGGTATTTGTCTTCTCTATCTTCTATTTTTACGAATAGGACACATTTCGTTAGAAAATGTTTAAAGTCTTTTAGTGTAGTTTGATATTTCATTACTTCATAACAGGACTAATTTAAACTTACGATTAAAAGTGTAAAACCTAGAGGAATGCGTATGACGCTCATACATCTGAGTAATGAAAACTAAAGAATATGGCTTGAACTCGGGTTTTTTTGCAGCCTACATCATGCGAATATAACCAGCAAGTTAGAAAAGTGCGATACCGTACGGAGCTCCGATATGACGAAGGATACTTGTAGCGAGCTACATATATAATTGCAACAGTGTGCACCATTCTGCGGCGGTGTCGACGGAGCTCTACGTTCATGTGAAACATGAAAACATAATTTTTAATCAATATTATGCAGCGAGATAGAGGAAATTCTACAAATAAACGTATGTAGTTATTATTATATTGAATAGTTTAGGTCTCTGTTTCCACAACAAATGCGATTTCACAGAGAAAGAAGGAGAAGACATATAGTATGTCGATAAAATCGTGGAACTCTATGCATGAGGGTGTTCTCACACAAGATCAACACTCATCATGGAAACAAAAAATATGGAAAGAAGAGGAAGAATAGAGAAAAATCATACCAGGAATGTGAAAACGGAAGGAAACAAAGTGGGCATGAGGGATAGACGTCCCTAAGGCCTAGCTAAGGCTAAGGTAACCTGCAGTGGGGTTGATTCTCCCCATAACGTAGCATAGGTGAAATATCAAAAGTTGAACAAACGGTACTTGGCCAAGTCGGTGACAAACGAAAACTAGAACGCCTCGTGGCGTACAAATCAACGAAGTCATTTTTGATGGCTAGCTAATCTTAATTTCTCATATGGATGCAGTATCCAACAAGGCTAGCGCTGGGCTCACAGCCTCATACAGATCTCTTAATAACGACATAGGAAAAAATAGGAGGCCTTGTGGCGTGAGACGATATGCCGCGGTAGAGAAAATTCAACGCCGTCATTTTTTATGGCAAGCTAGGCTTGGTTTGATGGGATGGTTTTCATTAAAACTATGGGAAACCATCCCATCAAATGCAACAATTTTTCTGTAATAGGAAGTACAAATGATGTGCAAGATCTTAGATTATTAGAATCGATTTTTATTCATACGGACAAACCCATTCTTAACAATTGCCAGTCTGCTGTACCCCTAAAAATA
>LQNS02277998.1:17017234-17036480 GCA_001587735.2 Parhyale hawaiensis
ACTGGGCCTAGCAGGCCATAAAAAATGACGGCGATGAAATTAGATCTCCACCCAAACTCCCAAAAACAGGTAGAAGGAGTTGAGGTATGTTAATGATTTTTTGCAAGGAGTCTTGTGAGTTGCCCTCGATGTGACCCATGCTAAAAAACTAAGGTTAGCTGGCCATGAAAAATGACGACAATGAAATTTGCTCTCCACCTAGACTAAAAAACAACACAGGTAGAAGGAGTTCAGCTATATTCATGATTTCTTGCAGGGAATCTGGTGGGCTGTCCTCGATGTGATCACACCAAAGAACTAAGATTAGCCGGCCATCAATAATGGTGACGTTGAAATTTGCTCCTACCGCGGGTGCAGGTCTTACGCCACGAGCCGTTCTAGTTACTTTATAATTTCTTTTCCAGGTGCAGTCAGTGACTTTCTGCTTAAAATAAAAAAATTTAGCATTCAAGTTCACAAATGAAAAGTTATTAACCGCTTAAACATTAAAGGCACTGAACTTAGTTGCAGAAATGTAATTGCCGAATTATGTGTACCGTGATGGTAACTGCGCATCAGAGATTATTAAGGACACAGTTTATGCAAAATCACAGTTTTTTTTGCATTGTTACAAGCTTAAAAGCTGAAGAAGGAGTCGCACGAACTGCTCATGGGCCAAAAAGTGATATCCAACGCATTCCTCCCTTTCTTACCGGCTAGAAAGGTCAGTCAAGGCCAATCCATCGAAGTCGATGGCATCATTGGTAAAAGGTCGAAATATAAGCAAAATGAGAACATCCAAAGTTGTCCGAGTCGATCAGAAAATGAAGTCTCACGTCAGCAGACGCCAAAACATCCTAATGCCGGGAACACATAGCTATATATTTCTACGCCCAACTGGTTGCTCGGATGTGCAGCTCACGTGCCGTTTCGATGCATACTTAAAATCGGTAGCATAGATACCGTGGCGTAAATGACGTCCGAATCTCGCAACCTTTTTTATCAAGTTGTCTGTGTGAATGCCTAGTGCGTTGCTACCAACCACTTGAAGAACCGTGAAGATGTTGGTTTCTTCGTTGAAGAAAAAAAAAATGTTATCGATGAGGTGTGTAATCGAAGAAACTCTCGTGTAATTGCCTCAAATTTATCTGATATTCCGCCTATCATGCAGAGTAAAAATCGAGCTTAATTGCCTTATCTCTGATGCAGTTACCAGCGAGGTTCAATTCGACAATTACATTTCTACAATAAAACTCGTCGTCTTTAACCATTTTAAACGGTTCATAACTGTTGATACATAAAAATAAAAGGCTAAATGTTCAGCAAAAAACTTATAAATTTTATAATTTAAAAACCATCCCAATTTATCAATTACACCCGAGAAACTGCAGCTGAGTAAACAATACATATTCAATGAAATTTCTCCCATTAGCAAAAATTATGCTACCGTAACTTCACAAACTTTATCAAAGGCACTCCACAGGAAATAACGTCCCTTCTCTAAATAGATTGGCATCTAGTCAAAATCAAATTCATATAAATGTCACGTAACTGCGTGATTCGCAGCTATTATGACGCAATAGAAAACGGTATATCAGCACTGAGGTTAGAGTCCGTGCTAAGGGTGCTAATAACAACCCAATTTTACGGAAGACAGAGACCACTATCGCTTAAATCCTAACAGCTCAGCAAGCAGAGATCTGGACTCCCAGAGCAGTAAGTAAGGCCAGCAACGTCAAATAAAACCGGCGATCAGACAAATTCCTGAGCCTCCTCCATACAGAACTTAGGACGGCCGGGGATGGCCAGTCGGGCGACGACCGTGATGGAGGCGAGGACATGTGCTAATCCGCTAAGTGCGTCGCATAAATCGTCCAGCAGTGGAGGCACTTAGTCGATAAAATAAATAACAAGACGGACGGTATACAAGAAGCAACGTTGAGGAGAAGTAGCTCGCCATTTCTTAACAAATCATGACAGATCAACTTCTTACGTAGACAAAAGTTTTAACTGTAGCTTTCATTCATAGGAATATATTCCAACAAGCGACCGGATAATTTTGAATTTCGATTGTGTCGAACTACTGATCAACTGGTGTCTTGTATGCAGCGTACTCACAGTAATGCTTAAATTCTTGTAGACTGCTATAAAATTTGGCAAATGGCCTTGAAAATAAGGAGTTAATATTGATGTCAAAGACCAAGCGGGCGGCAGCTGTAAGTAAGTAATGGTAGATTAGTTTATACAGTATTGAGCTACATGAAGACATTATTGCTACATAATTAAGCTCAAATAAAAGCAACGAAATCATGTGCTTTGCTAAGAGGTAGCTGAAACCTAGTCAAGCAACTCGAAAAGTCTTAATTGGCATTGAATTACGAGCAAAGCTTGGAGTGCAGAAAAATCAGAGTCCCGAAAAATCACGCAGTGCCATGCACCACTCTACGCCCGGAACAAAAGTTATTGTGCGATTTGTTAAAGAGGCGGTAAAAGACGTACGTGAATGAATCATAGGAGAGGAATTGTTGACCCAAAGTGAAAAGAAAAACATCCAATCCTCCAGTAGCAAAAACAGAACCATCCGGCACACTCTCTACCTGACCACAGAAAAAGAGCACTGCTGGTACTACGCAGTGCGCGCGTGCATGGGGAACTGAACTCGCAAAGTGTAGTAGTTCTGAAGGTGCGTCCCTGGGCCACATGAACTGCAGACACAAGCTTGAGGTTTGTGCCGAGGCTACATATGTATTCGCAGCAACAACTGAAAGCAAGGATAAGTTGCACACACACGCGTCATTCTGAAAAATTCTGAAAAAATATTTAAACTCGGTAGCAGTAGTATGAACGAAATGCGGGCTTGTCATCCTTGCATCAAGTTGTTGTTCCAAGTGCATGGTGTGGCCTCGGCATAAAAGAATGTGTATATCACTGAGTGAGACTTCAGAAAATATGCAGAGCGAAGCAACTTTACACAGGGTGCTCAAAAGTATTACTAAAAATCCCAGTACACGTAAATAAGCAGAGCGACACATCAGTCGGTCGAGAAGTCACCGATGGGGTCCAGCAGCCGAGGGCCAAGCAAAATAGTACTCCAAATAGGCAGATGGCAACTACAGAAAAATCTGTTCACAAGGCCAAAACTAGAACGCCTCAGTGGCGTAAGACCATCACCCGCGGTAGGGGGCAAATTCAACGAAATGATTTTCGATGAACGAGGCTTGGGCACAGCCGCATTCTTTCCATGAATTAGCTTTTCAATAATAACATAGGAAAAAAATACAACGTCCCATCCTCCAGATGATCTGCCGTGGTGGAGGCAAATTCGCTGCGGTGGAGAAAATTCAACGCCGTCTTTTTTTATGGCCAGGTAGGTCTAGTTTTTTGGCATGGGTCATATCTTGGTCAACCCACCAAACTCCCTACACATATTATGAAGATTGCTCAACTCCTTCGACCACTTATTGAGTGGACATCATATATATATATATATATTTAATTGGCCTGATAGAGGTACACCCCCTCCGAGAACCTTGTAGAATAGGGGGCTAGGACTGGTTCTGCTAATATCCTATGCATATATAGGTACATATACGGGTTTACTATGTACTAAACGATATTAGAACACCAGCAGAACCAGTCCTGGCCTCCTAACCTACAAGGTTGGCTGGGTAAGAGCTCATTGGAAGAGGTACTGTACTAGAGTGGATTGTGGCAGCACAAACAAATTTTGGACGTTTATCTGTCGAGAAGTGGGTGTGCGTTCCAACGTAGACTTATTTTCCTTCAAAATGAGACCAAATTTGCGAAAATATATTGTGTTTTTAACGTTTTTTTCGTTATTTGAAACTAACAGGCCGTTAGGTGGCCTGGATTTTTGGTACTTCTATCGAAACGCCGGCCACTTAACAGGCCGTATAGGAATATTCGTAGCCATCTAATAAGCCGTGTCGAAATTTATATACATATATACCTATAAATATATGTGTATGTCGTAGCCTATTGGCCTGGTAGAGGTACACCCCCTCCGAGAACCTTGCAGGTTAGGGGCCAGGACTGGTTCTGCTTATGTCCTATGTCAAATATAGGGCTTTATACGGATTCACTATGTTCTTAGCTTCATTTTTCACTACGGAAACCAGTCCTACCCTAAGTAGCCTACAAGGTTGGCGGGGTAAGAGCTCATTGTCAGGGGTCTGGTACTAGGGTGGATGGTGGCAGCACAAAAAAAAATTCCCGTTTTACTATCGAGAAGAGGGCGTGCGTTGGAACGTAGATTTATTTTCCTTCAAAATGAGATCAAATTTGCATAAATCCACAGTTTTTATAGTGGTTTTTTTTTCACTTTTTTGAAGATTTAGGCCGTTAGATGGCCAGGATTTTGGTACCTCTATCAAACCAAAAGGCCACTTAACAGGCCGTAAATAATATTCTTAGCCATCTAATAGCCCGTTTCGAAATATATAGTTATATAAATATACATTCTTGAATCTTCAACAGAAACATTATCATCTCTCTCACTTTGTTCGCGGGTGATAATTAGTGCAAATCCTTTTCACTTTCCTACTAATACCAAGCCCTTGGCCCGCAAATTTAGCCACATTGTGAAGGTAAGGCTCAAATGTCGGCCTATCATTGATGGTGGTGAACTAGGTAGAACTAGGATGGGACACGCTCGTTATCTGAATTGCATTGATAACCGCCTACTTTTCTTCAGCAATGTTTTAAAGAAGCCAGTCACTCTTAGTCAAAATTTGATGTCTTCCACACATGTCCCGACAAGAAATGGTTTCAGAAACTTTTTTCCAACCAACATGCTAGTAACCCTTCATTCACTTGTTCTAATGCCGAAAGTAGTCTTCGTAGAGATATCCCGGGCAGAGTTACCACTTTGGGAAAACCCAATGTAATAACTGGTCCACGACTCCACCTTACTCGTCAAACAAAATTTGGGGAAAAGTTCATTTTACAAGAAACTGTTGGCACTTTATATATACTTCTCGACGTTGCCCTTTAGTTTACTTATCAACCGATAATGATTTAGAAGAAACTAAAATTTAACAAAAAATTGAAAAATATAGATTCTTTTTTTTTGTTTTGCTAGACTGTGTACGTTTATAGCACTGTATTTTGTGCACACTATGGTTATCAGAGACTCTTAACTGTCCGTGAAAGCTTAAAAGTTGCCATACGGTGATCCCATGTAGTCACATTTGGTTCTATGAGCATTAACAAATGCCATAAAATGGCTAATATAATATTACGCACGTGTGCTGACGCTAAAACCTATGGTTACATCTCTTTTAAATTCATAATTAAACGCCAGCGTGAAGAGACTCAATTGAAAAGATAGTATCTACGCAGATCTGAGCTATACTGCATTTTTTAAGAAACTTTATTACAGCGCCGCCATTTGCGAAGTCTCCCCCTTTGGATTATACGAATTTAGTGTAACCTACGAACCAAATCCCTACTTTCATCGAGTTTTAATTATACTATGAGATATATGGTACACTAGTGCGCCCGCCATGATATAATGGAAGTCGCTAAAAACTGTTTATTAGTTACGCTTCTCATTCATGATAGTATTCAACAGACTCATGTTATCTATTTGCTTATCGTACAGAGACATTTTTATCAGTACAAATCAAAATGCTTCTAATCATTCCGTGTTGTAGACACGCCTGTGCACAGGTTTGACTTATTTAAAAAAAAAGAGATAGCCGACACCGATCGAATGCTCCCTGTACGTTGTTGCTTAGTGTTCGGGACACAACATAAGAAAAACCAATATCTATTTTACATAATTTTCATTTGTAGAAATACACTGCAAAAGTTATTGGTAAGCCAGACTATCTCAGTATCGTATAATATATATTCGAACAAATCATCTACTTCACCCTCACCAAATAGGCGAAGTAGTTCTTCTTATCATCATAAATTGGTAAAATAGTATTGCTCAACCAATGTAGTAAAACAAGTGATAACATTTTAGAACATTTTTTATATCGTTGCCTTTTCACTGTTTCACGCATTCAGATTAGCTAGAAGTCGCAGCTATTCAGCATCATCACAGTCAGAGCAGTACACTCACGGCAAAGCTTGGAAAAGCTTCACTAAAACCGCATCCGACTGTACGTACAATAACACAATCTTCCGTATGTTTCATTATTACACAACTACGCACTGGCAGAGCTATTAAAAGAATACTAAACACCTTTTTCGGGAAGACAGAGAAAAACAAAGCTTTTTTCCACAGCAAAGATAAAAAATGAAATTTTTGTGCGATTAATCGTTAAGTAGGAGAAGTTGTTACCGCTGCAGTAACAACATCAGCAAATATTTCATGTGCAAACGACCCGACTCAGGCATATCTAACGAGCAAGATTTAAAACCTTACTTTTCAGAACCCAGCGAAAAAATTATGTTTTTCTGCTTTTGTTTAAATTTGGAAATTTTGGGCGACGTGGTCGTAAAGGACAAAGAGTCCTGACTGCAAGCAAGCCCAGCAGCTTATCTGATCACAATAACTAACGTCCAGCACTGGCACTGAAGAGAAGGAACTCAGCTGGCGCATGCACCAGCTGCACTCGACAGACGTAATGGTAAATCCCACCCACAGCTGGTCTGCAGCGATCGCTTTGCAGCAATAAAAATCAAGGATAAATGCACCAACACTGCGGGCCACGAAACAGTGGCCGTGAAAGTACGTAATTACAAGGAAAATGTATTCAATCTCAATGTAATTAAATTTTTGAAAATAAAAGATGAAGGCAACAGCAATGCAGACACTAATGAAATGATTATCCAGGAAATGTATTCCATCCGTATTTATGTCTAAAGATCTTGAAAATAAAAGTGAAATACTACAACATTTCCCATACACTACTACAACACTGCCCATGTGGCATTGGAAGTACATAATTACCATTAGAAAAAAAAGGAGTTCTTAGCTACCTTAACTAATCTTACCTATGTCATAATTTCACCTTATTGCAAGTGGCGCGAACAATCCTTAACTAGAAAAGATGGGAGAGCACACATCCGCAGAGCCTGGCAATATTAATGAAAAATTAAAATTAGACCTGAAATCAGAATTTCCTTTTGATCATCAGCAATATTTGTTACTTGTACCTATTACTTGGCATTGCTGGAAGTTCCAGTGCTGTAAATTCCTTAAAACTCTTCTCATGCTTTTCAAGTTATGTTCTCATTAATAAAACAAATCTGGTCATTTGTGCCCTTCAACATATATAATAATTGATGCAAATTTCACGAAGATTTGTTCCTAACTTTTTCGTTTATGTTACTGACAAACATAAGAGCAAACAAGCAAGCTAATAAATGATAGAAATTCGTTCATTTGCTCTTCGTAACACTTCTTAATAATTCATGTAAATTTCATGAAGATCCATTCATAACTGTTTGAGTTATGTTACCATAAAAAAAAAAAAAACAGATCAATGATTGAACGGATCTTCACCAAAAGCAAATGATTTTTTCCTCTTAACATATGCCTAACAATCCTCGTAAATTTCCATAATGATCCGTCCATAACGTCTCTAGTCGTCTTCGTGGTTAGCGACAGACGAACTCCGTCAAAAACATAACTTTCTTATTGGAAGTACTTGGGACAAACAGAACTTTCATTAATTCTCATAATATTAGGATTGCCTCACCAGTAGATTAGAAGTACTTGGGACAAACAGCACTTTTATTAATTCTCATAATATTAGGAGTGCCTCACCAGTAGATAGCTCAAAAATTGCAGGAATACTTTTTTCAAGCTAGTACAGGTTTAGTTATGGTTAGGAAAAAATTGATGTCTGAGAGAACATTACAACAGCCTCTCACAAGAGCGAGCTGTCTATTCAGCGCACAAAGTACCGCGTATAATTATAAAGTTATTCAAGGGAAAATTAGTTCTGCACTGACCCAAAACCCAAAAGTTATGAAATAAATATAGGTACAGGCTTGAAATATGCACCGTCTCCGTAAGCGTGCTGTTTACAGTCAGAAATATGTATGACTGTCATGTAAAGAGACAGGAGTTCATACGGTAACACGGCAAATAAAGATGGCTGCGAGACACAGGCAGTAAGGTTGAAAGATGAACTAACTTGAAGTGACACATGGAAAACAAGACGACAAGCGTGATACCATGAGCTATTATAATTTTCAATTTTACTAACTATAGCGTTATTTCTCTGGAGACTGAGACCAAAGCTTCAGCGGTCAGCTAATCAGTCTTTACAATTGTAGATATTTTTCTGTAATATTATCGTAGCCGGGAAGATGAGGAAAAACGGGAGAGGCATCATCAGTAGGAGTACGAAAGTGGCGAGAAGTAAAGGGGGCACCAGGACAAGACGCCCCAAAGGCCTAGCTAAGGCTAAAGAAAGTAAACTATAGGGTCCCCTTAGAGCGCTGCACTCCATAAAATAGAGAGAGCGAATCTAAATCCTGTGGCACATTCAATGCATCCCCCTCCCATTAGGAGTAAATTTTCCATACAAAATATAGTTACTATGCATCTAATGACAAATAATTCCTTCTATAAAACACTTGCACGAAGTGAGGGCTTGAATACGAGAACAGCTTCAGTACTGCGTCACAGTTAGGCAATATCAGGTCGAAGAACATTTCGCATGGCGGTAGCTGCACCAAGCTAGCCCATACGGGACTCCAGTCTGCCCTGTACAGCAAGGTAAATTAATACTAGTTACACATAATATTCATATATTCACGTCTGCCTCTGCAATTTAACATTTACCAGTGTGTATTCTGCACTTGAGGCGAAATTCCACAGTGAAACGAAAGGGACCCCAAATACGATGAAGACCGTCTCGCGTCTTGGAAAAAATCTAGAAGGACCATCAATAGTACTGGAACTTCCAGGGGCACCAACTCAGTAGCAAAAAAAAAAAAAAAAAAAAAAACTGGAAGGGTCGGGTTGGTTTGGCGGCAGCTGAGAGGAGCAGGGGCGCAATGACGTCACTAACAGCTGGGCTGCTGCGAGACAAGAAGACAATTGCAACGGAGGATCTCATTTGGACGATGGCTGGACAGTCGAGGCGTCTTGGGTCCGTCGACGTGGTATTGCTGGAGTTACGTGGACGCTGGTCAGTACATACTTGCGCTACTATGTATTATGACGAGGCGAATTTTAGCGTAGCAGCCGTTCAGCAATTAATATTGATTGCAACTGAAGCCGAAACTCATCTTTTATCTAAATTAAATATGTATTTTGTTACCATGCAGAAATGAAGCTTTCATATCTTAAAAAAAATGAGTAAATAAAACGGGTCCCCTACCAACAACTTAAACAAACCATCGCGTGAAAGTACAATATTTGTGGAAGGAAAGAGATAGTAATTAGACACTCTGAGAGCGCATACCTCCGCCAAGCAAGGCAACGGTAACGAAAATTAAAATTGCTTCCCAAACTTTTGATTTGCTTTGTATCAGCACTAAAATCTAAACAATCATTTGTACCTTTTGACAATAGCAAGAGCTTCTGTAATTTTCTTGGAGATCCGTGTATAACTTTTTGAGTTAAATTGCTAACAAATATTAGTAAAACACACAAACGGACCAACCGATCATCACCAAAATTTAATCATTCATGCGTTAAACAATATTTACAATCCTATATTTATTTTGCAAGCAAGAAAACAAGAAAAAAAGCCAAACACAGAGACAATCAAACGAACGAAGAAACAAACAGATCATCAGAAAAAAAATTTGTTCATTTACTCTTCATATATGCCTATAATAACTTATGTGAATTTCACAAATATAAGTCCATTACTTTTTGAGTTATGGTACTAAGAAAACATGCAGATAAAAACAAACAAACAAATGGATGAACGGATCCTTACCAAAAACACAGACCACACCATACATTGACAAGACACTGAAATCAGGCCTCTCCCAATTGGGCCTGGAGGCCGATTTACGTAACTATTAATAAATTGAGTTCTTATAATCACCAAGACCTCAAACAACGATTAATTTTTTCGTCGTAACATAAGGAATGCAGAGCAGAGAATCTAAATTCACAATCATGTATCTTTAGTAGGCGATATACATCATACCTTCGGGCACCAAGAAAAATGGAGAATTTATAATAATTTCTAGAAATATTTAAAATTTATGGAAAAAAATGGGCTCATAGATACTAAGCGTAATGTATTTTAATTAATATCACACACAATTGAGTTTTTTTTTTCAACGATGGATTTGAAGCAATAACCTCATTAATTATTGTGTGTAGAGCTTTCGGAAGACCTCGTTCCGATAGCGACAACGAAGTGAGGTTAAGAAAATTCAGTAATGTTGGAAAAACGAATAAAACCACAGTAATTCTACATTGGTACCTACCAATGAACTAAAAAACATGTTTAACTATGAGATAAAGATACCAAGACAGCTGGTAAATGATATCAAACATAATTTATAACTGATGCAACCCTTCATGCATGCAACAATACTTCCCTTTATCTATCCGTCTAAAATTTGTAATCTAAAATGAAATTCAGCATTTCTATGTTCGTTTATATAACTTTAATCTTCACATCCTAGTTTACTATTTCGGAAACGCATTTTTTCTCGGTGTCCTAAACTCATTTCCACTTCAAAAGTCTAAACTTTTTCTAACTAATGTTGTGCAACTTGTAACCTACGGGAAATATTAGTGCCCGTTATTAATATTAACGCAACTTCAATAGTCTATATTTCATTAACATTTAAATGTTCTAGGAATAGTATTTAAGGTTATTAGGAGATATGTAAGTGTCCTTAGTTTATTTCCGCCAAATGAGCGGCTTTGTACAGAATTTAACATAAAAGAACACAGAATCTATCGGGTGGACTCTTAAACTACTCTATATATAGGTATACGTACCTACGTAAATACCTAATGGTACCTAGTGGTAGTTTATATCACATTTGCCAAGAAGTCTTCCGACCAAACGTTGCTATAGCAACTTGCGGCCAGCAACAATAGCGACCCCCTCAGACTTTGATACCAAAGAACCAATAAGTCAGGGTTCTCCATCTACCCTAAAATGCAATTTGTCCGATTCCTCCTCCATGCTGACGGTCTCATCAGAAGACTGTGGTCACTTTCTGCCTGTCTGACCTTGAGACATTTGCCAAACTTCGGAATTCTTCCCTTGCAAAGATACGCCGAGTAGCTCAGGCGGTTCTTGACCCGACCGGTTATGTTCTTTTGATAACAAAGATTGCGTTCGGTGAGAAAATACCAAGTCCGAGAAATGAAGGAAAACATGCATGCTACCGAAAAGTTTTGTGAAACATTTATTTTACAGTTTGGAAAATGACTTTTTTCGCGTAAACAGCTATGCATTTCTTAATTCTGCGTCGACTAAATGGTGTTGCAAAGTTTTCAGAGAAAGAAACAAAGTACTGAAAAATAACGTCATTTATATACGTACAAAAATAGAGAGCAAGGCGAGCAGTAAATCAAAATTAATACAATAACAAATCAAGTATTCTACCTCTGACGCACATTATTATTAACTATCAGCAACAGTGTTCCTTTTGCAGTGAAATCTTGCAAAGAAGAACCTAAGCTCGTTAATAATACCGTATGATAAATTATGAATTATTGCAGTTGTTGAAAACTTGCTCAAATTCTATACCGTATAATCATTACTAGAAGCATACGGGTCTCGGCACCCTCGAGCAGGTTATTGCAACACATGTGAAAGAAACAGCCGCAGCGAGCCCACATTGTTGTTAGAATGCACTAAAAAAAATGTACAGTTAACTAGAATGCCTAATAATATCAGCACGGCCGATAACGGATCGCGACAATAAATTCCTTTCCAGCGCAGTTTGAGTACCAATGAAACACTGATGAGTTTGAAACCTTGCAATTTTTTAAGTCAAGGGATGGGTTTCAATTGCAGCTGGAGCGTTTAAAAAAAAAACCTTGACGACAGGGAGAGGGGAGTGCAACCAATACCCGAAATTACTGAACACATTGTAGAACAGGCAGACTTGTAAAACAGAGGCAGGCAATAACCCGGTCATCTTAAACACCGAAATCGACCGAAATCAGCCGAAATCGGCCGAAATCTACTGAATTCCACTTAAAATATATTTATTTTTTCACATTCCCACGCTAAACGAGGGCTATTACTGACAGGGTTGGTGACTTTTTTTATTAAAAAGGAAATACAAAAAAATTTATAATTTTTAATTTTATTGATTTGTTTGATTTATTTTTTTTTACTTTTTTCATATTTTCCTAACAATAATTTTCCGTAGTTCTTCTCTAGTAAGCTAAAGATAATACTTATAAAACAAGCATTTTCCTGCTTTCCTCTTCTTTAAAAATTTAACACAGAGTGTGAAATCACAAACTAAGACAATTGCAAAAAAAATCCAGTACCTAGCTACGAAACCTAGTGTAGTAAGTGTTGGGAGTAATAATTAGCTATCAGCCATGCAATTTCTGAGAAAATAATGATAAAATAGTTTTAAGCTTGGAGATGATAACTCAGTAAAGAATATAAATGCAGGTAAGTAAATGATTTTTTCAGTTGTCATACCAAATTCTTCCAAAAATTGTGAACGATTTCAACTTGCTTGATTGGGTGAAAATGCAAAGGTAAAGCAAACCTAACTAGAACTGTCTGAGAGTGCATACCTTCGCCAAGCAAGGCAATGGTAACGAAAATTTCAAATTGGTGCTGAGACCTTGATTTTCATTATATCAATACCAAAATCTAACTATTTGTTCCTTTTGATAGTATAAACACTTACTGTAATGTTCTAAAAATCCATTCATAAATTTTTGAGTAATGTTGTTAACAAACATTATGACAAACATAAATCAAACATAGAAATCAATCAATCGATCTGCACCAAAATTTGATCATTCATGTCCTCTGACATTACTAACAACTCATGTAAATTTCATAAACATCCATTTAGAGTTGAGTTATTGTGCTAACAAGCACAAAATCAAACACAGTAACAAACACACGAACGAACAAACAGATCATCAAGAAATTTGGTCAGTTACTCTTCGTAATAAGCCTAACAACTCAAGTAAATTTCATGAAAATCCGTCCATAACTTCTTCAGTTAAGGCGTTGACAAAAATATGGCAGATAAACAAATAAGCGGATGGACGAATCTTCACCAAAAGTTAATCATCTGTTCCTCCTAACATGCTTAACAATCCCTGTAAATTTCATCCAAAACTGTTCATAATTTTTTGAGTTATCTTGACGACAGACAGACGGACAGAATAACAGACAGACAGGCAACCCCGGCGAAAATATGACCTCCTTGGCGGAGGTAATTAAACATATCCACAACATCTCACTGTACAGCTGTGAAGGCTACACTGAAAGGCAATTACTAATGACACATAAATAAAAGTTATAGCTACATCTAACTATTTTCCAAACTCAAACTATTAGTATTATACTCTGCAGATGGCAGAGACTTCAGTAAAGGGCTGGTGCGCACATTTGTATCATACTCTGCAGATGGCAGAGACTTCAGTAAAGGGCTGGTGCGCACATTTGTATCATACTCTGCAGATGGCAGAGACTTCAGTAAAGGGCTGGTGCGCACATTTGTTCGTGCAATTGGCGCGAAATTTGGTGCGCATTACATACTCTCTATAGAGTTGAGTAACTAGTAGCTATCTATTGCGTTACTTTATCTTATAATGTAACCGAGCTTATAACCGAGTTTAAAATGTTTTGATATGGTCTCTGTTGATGATATTCTTATTCAAACTTGATTTTTCACATATTGTCACTCAATAGGCCTTCCCCCAATGAAAAACTACTCAATATAGATAACAAACACTATTTATTATCTTTTCAGTTCAAGATTATTTTAGTTATGACTAATTTCACGATCTATGATTCAAGAAATTTATCTCAAACCATAAATTAATAGATTTATTGCATGTATAATTGAGATTCAAATTACAAGATAAATGCATGACAATACAGACAATTTCTTTAGTATTTTTTATTACATACATTTACTGTAATATTGTCAGCATCAATCTGCCTGGTAAAACTGCAATTAAAACCTTAACTCTTCATTTCCAACTTATAGGTGTGATCACACCTCGTACAGGTGTGAAGGTGTTGGGGTGGGGGTTATTATTTATTTGATTATAAAACTCAGGCTCTAACGCTGCTAAGCAGTTCCCTTTCGCATCCAAGTCGGTAGATTTCGGCAGCTTTTGGCCGATTTCGGTGTTGACGGTGACCCGGCAACATTCCGTTTATGGAACGCGGTGGGTCAATTCACTAAACTTTTCTAAACACTCAACGACTATCCTTGAATCATGTTTGAGCCTTGATGTTCCGACCCCGCTGCTATCTTACTGCAGCTGGTGCAGGGAGTTGGTGACCGTTGGGCTCTCTGATGGCAGAGTTGGTCCACCAGACAACAGTATTGCTCAGCGCAGCCCGTTGGTAGTTTGGCAAAGGAGGTTGATCTGGCACAGACTTCAGAAAGCTGTCTAACTTCGTCTTGAATACTTGGAGGTCCCTCAAATTCTCGGACGTACAGCGGAAGACAGTTGAAAAGTCTCGACCCCATCACCGCCCACCGGCAGGGAATGTTCATACATTGAGCGCACGCTGGCGATGCTCTGTTATTAACTGGTGCAATCACACAGAGCTTGCCCAGGAGCGGATGCTGCCTTTTGCTCCAGGTCTGTAAAACTGGGGACCAGCCCCACTATGATCTTCCAAGTGTAGATTATCAGATATCTCTCCTTACGCCTCTGAAGGGAGTACAGCGAGAGTAGGTCGATTGTTTCCCAGTAGTTGGCGTGCTGCATGCCTGTGATTGTCGCTGTATACGATCGTTGCACAGTCTCAGTCTTCTGGATTTCGCCAACCGCCCACCAACTCGTTATTCTGCATTCTTGACATGGCTGGCTACAAAATAGAGAAGAATTCAGGAAAATATCTTAAAACTCTGAGTATTATTGACCTGATATAGTACCAACCAATTATTTATTGACTTTTCCCATCACTGCCAAACGCTTTGATTGGGAAAACTTCCTCCGATGAGATGAAGATTGGCAAGCTCAACGAAAACTTTTCACATTAACAAAGACGGCTTCTACTGGAGAAAGGCTTTAGAGAGCTACGTGACAAGAAGGAACAGACAACTGTATGTATTGATAAATCTTTTACGAAAATGGGTGGAATTCAATCTTTACGAAGAACTTGCTACTCTCCATCGCTCAACTATAAGAAAGTGGTTCTTAACGTTCTATAATGCGTGTTGCACATATATTATCTTAAATGTAAGGGAAAAACATTCCTATCCTGGCTAGAAAATTCCCTCTGCTTGACGAATTAATCAAAATCATCTTGAACAAACTTAAATTACTCCAAACTGAACCGAGTAAATTTAATACTGCGTGACCAGCAGTCAGGGTACGCACTAAATTTGCCACCGGCGTCTGACGCAGAAAGCCACGCAATTCGCCAAGTACAGGCAGCTACTTGCTAACAAATGACTTGCTTATCAAGAACAGCCCTGTAATTAAATTAAATAACAAGGATTCTAGAATAAACTGCATAATCATAATTAGCGGCAGCTAACTCCATGGAAAACATAAGCACAGTACACACGTGAGACTTAATTTCCTTCACTGCAATCAAGATATCTGACACCAGCGTCAGCGAAGTCTTTCGATAATCGATTTCGTGATTTCATGCCCGCGCGAGGAATAAATTGGTTAGTTCTAATAAGCTCGACAACTTAGCGGTGTTGATAGGAGAGGAGTTCTTAGGTAAAAAATTTGCATAACAACATTGCTGTCAAGACAATTCAATGCGCTGGAGTATAGATGCGACTCGGAGCATCAATCGACCGCTTTCGAGTGTTGGCCCAAGTGTTCGTGTCCCAAATTTACGGAGTCAACTAAACCATTAAAAACTGCATCGTTCTGAAACTCTTAATTTATTCAAAGTTGAGGAGGGTTACCTTAAGTTTACAAGTGCCGACTGAGGTGTGTTGTAATTAAATTTCAGGGTGACCAGCGCTACACCGGTGACCCTGGCGCTCACAAATTGTGTCTCAATCACAACCCGAAAAGCGGTAACGACGAGTGCGACACGGGTTACGGTGAGCCAGGTAGCCGCTCAGAAACGTCTATTTCGCATGAAGGGAACACAAAATGATACATATTATAAGCAACGAGTGTACTCCGTAGCCCAGAAAAAGTACTAAAGTGTACTTACTCCGTACTTCCTTCGACAAAATTGAAATTAATAATGCATTTCACTACCGTTACGCTTACACCGCTCGTCCATAGATGGTGCAGGCGCAACCGAATTTTGGGTTACGATTACCATATTTTAGGATTCGGTAACCGAACTCAGTTGTGATTACAACCCGCATCTGCTAAGCCAAGTGACTGGACGGCTAACATTTTAGCAAAGCATTGAGTAGACACACATGCAGGTGTAACAAAATGTTAGCCGTTAGCCTAGCAGTTTATCTTTCCTTGCTCTACTTTGGTGACAATATTTTATTCTTTCTAAAGTTAGTAATCTTAACCATACCAAGTTGTATCATTATGCTACAAGGGTTCTCTGTACAACGCATTTCTACGAGGAAAAATGCTTTCGTAGAGGCGGTAGTACAGCCTGGCATTAATAAAGTAAACGCATTTCAGCTCAATGTTTGTGTGGATAGTGTGGTATTGTTTTCACACGCAGAATTATTGTATACGTTCATCCTTTGCCTCGGGATAGAAAAAAAAGTTTATCTTGCATGTCTCACGGTATTCGAAGATAGAGCGTTCATGCGTGCGGCACGTGCGAACGGCGACTCTTAGCAACATGACAACCATCGTGAGAATATCCACACGCTACGATCAGAACGAGGTTCATGTGAAAGCCTCACTGTAGAATGAACTACAGCTCCTTCGTAGGCTTCCCTTGCATCACAATTACATTTTAATCACTGTTGTTCTAACTCCCTTATAAAACTCCTAAAACGACACTATTCGGAAGTTTTTGAAAGACAAACGCCATCAACAGAATTAATCTCAAGGTTCCTTGCAAAGTTACCGTCAGTGGCCGATTGGTATTAACAAGCATTCCGGTGTGCAGCGCCAAATGTTGGTTTTGCTAAAAAAAAGGCAGTCGTGTCAATAGTATTCTGTATCTTCCCATTACCGAGGTAACTTGGTAGACACTAGACAGCATAACATACGCTTTGAAAACTCTCCCCTTAAGATAATAAATATTCTAGCTCGTTAAATCAATTAATCAGCCTTCTTGCAAGTGTTCCCACTCTGGCGACGGATCCTTTGTCGGAAGTCTTGAATAAGGCAAAGCTATCTGTGCACATCTTACACTGATGTCATGACAAGAGAAAAGTAAAAAAAAAAAAATGAAGGCTGCATGTCCTAAGGATTGATGATGGATTTGTCAAGTTTCCGCACTACCTTTGGCGTGTACAAGAGGAAGCGCTGAACAACCTGACACCGCATCTGAGACCCATAAATCGAAAGCCTTTGACCTACCAATGTTCGATCTTTAGATAACCAAAAGTTCGTTCTATCAACAAAATAAGATTTGCGGTCTTTGTATACACAAATGTTGGGTTTGCTGATAAAAAATGTTCAGTTTAATGATAAACCAATGTTCGGTCAACTAGCGTTCGGTTACCATAACTAAAACGTGTGTATCACTCAAAAGAATCAGGCCGGTAGACACTATTAAATCAACACAGACAAGCACTTTTACAATGGCCATAAAAACCATCAAAATCTTTTCAGAGATACCTAGCTTTGCGCGTGTACTGCCGCCTCAAATTTAGTACAAATAAAAATTCAAGGTGGAACGTGCATGCTGTCTTCGTTATTACAGTGTCCCATGATCATATAATTAGTCGAATACAACCAAAAATTTTTTTCAGTTTCTGATGCTTCTACCAATGGAAGACACTTTGGACCTAATGTGTTTTGAAGTATGTATAAGCGGTAGAGAAGCTAGAAAAATGGTGGTATAGTAAGCTTAACAATTATGATTATACCTACATCTTGATGTAAATGTCGTCAACCTCTCGAAGTTCATTTTACGATTTGAACTTACTTTTTCAAAACTGAGCGTCAATTAAACTCGATTTAATTCTTTAGCTATAATTAATACAATTTAGACACCATGCATACGCTGGGTTTATATAGTGACATAAAGAGACAACAGCCTGTGCGATCCTGTCGAGGGACAACAGGTAGGCTAATATATCGGGGCAACTATAATAAAATTTCTACAAATATAGATTACGCTATCATTTCCACGCTCATGACTTTACGTGCGCATGAGCAGACATGTAAACAAACCGTGCGCACTCTAATACACACAAATTGACACAACAGATCGGGCTAAATCAAGATAACATGCCCACGGTTGGAGGAAGCCGAGCCCTTTCAGTAAGGGACCAAGAACACCACCACGGGCTGGTGTGAGGAGTAACCATCCATCAGGCGCAGCTACAAATGAGGAGGCCACACGACACTTCCACCCCATTGTAGGGTCGCTAAGCACTCTTGTCAACAACTGGGCGGCCAGTGCTGGGCTCTCCTAATGAAACACAGCACTACAACAACAGTACATTGCTCTCAACTACCCTGACACTTCATTCAATTTCCAGTTGCGTCCGTTTAATGGATAAAGGCTCAAACTCCGCAACAGGGCAGCAGGGATGTTGTCCGGCATTCGGTCGAAAAGAGGTCGGTACCCGGGAAAGAATTGCAGTTAATTCGCAATTTTCTGGGCTGGGAATGAACTGTTAAACATCTATCTATCTGTATTATACTAAAAGTCTGTGAACCGGTCTTGCTTGTTTGTTTATTTATTTACTTATGTCTTGCTTGTGTCTTGCTTGTGATCTTGTGATCTTGTTTGGCACATCTTCTTCACTTTTAGATAGGGAAGAAATTCGATGGATCTACTCACTATTTTGGCCTATCGTCTCTGTCATTGATTAGCCCTTTAATTCGATTGCATCTGTGATACGCACGTGGTACCTGCCCCTTGGCTGCAAGAACGGGCACGATAATTTAAAAGATGCTCTGGAAAATACGACTGGAATACGTAACATATAAATCGAATTTGCTTTCAGACTGCGTGTTGAATATTCGTTAGACAAGCATAGAATCTTTTGACAGTGAGCCGTATGGGCAGCTCCTTGACGGGCAGGAGAGGACGGCCGAATAGCGTGTGGTTTATGA
>LQNS02277998.1:17083005-17100891 GCA_001587735.2 Parhyale hawaiensis
TGAGGACCGTGTGGCCCAGATAGCGGCAATAAAGAGAGGCTCACCATCGAGGGGCGCAGCCTGCCCTTTGCCGGACCTTCGTTAAGAGGCGAAGGCAGGGCACCAAATGGGGATCGCATTACCACCGCGACACACGGATTTGTTCTTTTTTTAGTGAGGTAGAACAAGAGGAACAGCGAAATTTGGAAATAAGAGGCTACTTGAAAGTGAAAAAAAGTACGAGTTAAAACGATCAAAATACCTATTTATTTTTCATTAGAGGTTGCATTTTATTATCTACCAAAAATAAACTCCCAAATGACATTGAATCATAATGCTAAAAATAAAAACTTTCAGAATTAACCTAAAATATGTGGTACAACGAAATAGTTACATATATATATATATTCCTCCATGACCGCGCACTCTACGTTCCAAGATTAGCCGTCGTCGTCCAAGCGCGCCTTCTCCAAATCACGAGTAAAGATTAAAAAGTTGACCGAGTTCTTTGCTGAATAGCTTAAAGGGAAATATTTTTTCACGGGGTAACCAATAGAATGTTAGAAAGAGTAAGTTAAAAGACTGGTAACCCATATTAATATTTTTCCAAAATTAAATGGTATATAACTTACATATTTACATACCGAGTTATTTGTATGTGTCAAAACTAACAGATGAGAACAAACACATAGCTATACACATATACGTATACGCCAATTACGTAATGAAAACAGAACATTAGCATACAAGTTAAGGATGTTTAATTTCATCGTATAAGGTTTTATAGTGGCTCATTGCACCATCAACTACTAAGACTTTCTTCTACTTTCACAATGTTTTGCGATGCATTTCTTTCGATTCATTTCTTAATAAAGCCAAATGTTGGATATTTGTAGTGAACTGCGTTCACAAAATAAATGCGCAGTCGTGAAGGAATACCTGTTCTGTGAAATTGGTCAGAGGTGCCTTAAGTTGTGGTAGAGGGCAGGGAAAAATATTAGTTGATATCCTCGTTACCAGCTCAGGCTTGAAATCATGATTATCACCCGAGAACGGAGTGAGAAAGATGATAATGTTTTCGTTGAATATATAAGTGTATTTATATTGTATATTTGTATATATTTGCATGTCTGTCCACCAAGAAGTAGTCGGAGTTGAGTAAACTTCATAATTTTTTGTGGAGAGTTTGGCGGGTTAACCTAAATGTGACCCATGCCAAAATAAATACAGCCTTAGCTGACCATAAAAAACGATGGGCGTTGAATTTTCCTCCACCGGGATGAATTTGCCTGGGCGTTCTATTCTTTTGTTCCTTTGTTATTATTGAAGAGGGATTGGGTGGGGCTCATGGATTGGGGCTGTGCGCTCAACTCATTCATCAAAAATGACAATTGAATTTGCCCCCTACTACGGGTGATGGTTGTACGCCACAAAGCGTCCTAGTTTTGTAATGCATGGGTTGCGGGGAGTGGAAGGAAAGGAAAAAAGATGTGTCAAAAAACACGAACATAAAAAAATAAACTTAAAACATTTACTAAACTTACAGAGCACTTCTGATTCGTTATAAAGAAATAGCTATTGGGTTAAAACTATAATTCCGTCTGAATTGAAGACGCAGGAAGATTAAAAAAGCAAATACATTCAGCATTTTAATAAACAAGTCATACTTCATGCATCTATGTAAAAACTTCATCGACAGTTGAAAATTTCTCCGTAATGCTCGTAGTATTCTGGATTCCAATTTCTGAAAATTCTATGTAATACTCGTAGCATTCTGGATTCCGATTTATATTTTCAGTAACAGGAAGTAACAGGCGAAGATCTCCGATACCAACAAAAATTGACCCGAAGTTCATACACCCACACGCCGGAAAAGAAATCAGTTCGGTAAAAATGTCAACTTTCCTTATCAGATAACGTTATAAACTGTACGTTATAATATATCCCGTGTGTCTTTCCCTATATTTATCTGTAATGAAGTGTCTGCGTGAGCAAATTTCCTTTTTCACTTCGAAGCACTCATTAGGGAGGTGACTAGAAGCCCCGCAGGTAGGTGTTCTGTCACGGTTTATCGTGCACGAGAGTAACAGGACAAACACTGGCATGAGTTGCTCGTCAACTCTAAGACCGACTCTTAGTATCATAGAAATAGCTGTGCTCGCTTCCTCCAGTTTGAAATAGAAGGAAAGGATAGTATGAGCGATGCGTCCTTCATAGCCGAACATGATAAAAACCACGAATAAAAAAACGGCGTTAATGTATTATTTTGCAGTGATTTTCATCCGCAGTTTAAGCAAATCAGAAAAAATATAGCTGCACGGCACAAAAATAAGCATACTGGGCATGTACTTTGGCTACATAAACTATATACATGGTTGAGACGAGAAAAGAATGCCAAAACTCTACGGAAAGTGCTACATGGATTTCAGTAAGTACTGCGTCTCCAGACATAATCAAAGTCGCCGAGCTGAAACGCCTAATCGCAGGACAGGATTTATGATAAACAGAAAATACTCCCTTTTTTAAGACGTTTCAGTAGCGGTAAAAAGTACAAACAATGAGAAACAAAGCGTGGCAATTGAAGAATTATGGAACCATGTGACAGCACATGCACATGCTAATGTCAGCACATGTCGTGGTCCATGTGACAGCACATGCTAATGTCAGCACATACCGTGGTCCATGTGACAGCACATGCTAATGTCCGCACATGCCGTGGTCCATGTGACAGCACATGCTAATGTCAGCACATGTCGTGGTCCATGTGACAGTACATGCTAATGTCAGCACATGCAGTGGTCCATGTGACAGCACATGCTAATGTCAGCACATGCCGTGGTCCATGCAATAGCACTTGCTAATGTCAGCAGCACATGTCGTGGTCCATGTGACAGCACATGCTAATGTCAGCACATGTCGTGGTCCATGCAATAGCACATGCTAATGTCAGCACATGTCGTGGTCCATGCAACAGCACATGCTAATGTCAGCACATGTCGTGGTCCATGCAACAATACATGCTAATGTCAGCACATGTCGTGGTCCATGTGACAGCACATGCTAATGTCAGCACATGTCGTGGTCCATGCAACAGCACATGCTAATGTCAGCACATGTCGTGGTCCATGCAACAATACATGCTAATGTCAGCACATGCCGTGGTCCATGCGCTATGGCGCTATGGTGCACAAGCACCGCAATAGCTCCAGCTATTTAACAAAGATAACACACCACCTATTAGCAAAGTCATCGAGGGCTTAACTGCGTGTGATTCATGTTATGGTGACCGGTAATGCATTTATTTCGCGGTGAATCTAGCTGCTCCACTGCAGGCGAGACTTACGAAGAAGGAATGGTTAAAAATAACTATCCCAACATTACAGCACATCCTCCGCTCCTTGAGTCAAGAAAGCTTCTGAAAGGCACTAAGGATAAAGCTCAGTGCATTGGCATAATGAACGGCCACTTCTTTTGATCGGCTTCGCACAAGCGCAACATTGTAACAGAGATGCCAAGGCCTATTATATTATCAGAGGCGATGCAGAATTTCCCAGGGGTGAAGATCAGCACCCAAAACGCCGAAGTGCTTAGAGAAACGTGAAAACAAATCAGTGAATTTGCATCAAAGGCTACCAATACGTGCCTGGCTTGTCCCTATTGCCATCCAAAACAAATTTTACGACTCAATACCAATTGGACTCGAGCTGCCAACAGGACTCTGGAGTCTTGACCTGCGAGTTCGGAGCCAGGAAAAGGTTATAAATTTACATGAATTTTCTGCAAAATACGCACTGCACTTAGGCACCTAGTACCCAGAACAGCTGGAATGCAATCAAGTTTTGATGTACGTGAGGTTATCCACTGAATATTTTATGAAAACCGTTTCGAGTTCCTAAAGGAGTGACATGGAGCAGTTGCACTTCACATTTAAATGAATATGGTCCTGTCTATAGTCCTAAAATTATAGTGTACTTTCTATAGCAGGTAGCTGCAACATTATATGCTTATTCATAGCTGGCTTATACATGGTTATATTCCGTACTCTGGACCCCTAACAGCTGAGTAGTAAACTTAGTTAGTTTTCACTAAGACAAGACATTTAGCTTATAAACAAAATGAAGAGTACCCTTCGTAGCCCATCGCTTGTTTCATTCTAACAAGTGGCGAATAGGGCGTCATCAATTGGGACACTCCAATTAAGATGAGCTTCCAGGCGTTTATCCTATACGGAGATTACTACATGTAACTTGATACAAAGTAGAGAATGAAAGCTAGTGACTCTAGAGCTGAGAAAAACTAGAAGCTAATGAGATTAGCATAATTCGTTGGAACAGTCCCAATTGATGACACATATAGTTACACTTAACGGTAGATACAACCGTACGGTACTCTGCGTTATGATAAGAATTATCATTAAGATTCGCAAATGTCTACAGGATAAAATTAATTTCGAAATAAGTATACAGTAAATTTTGTCTTGAACATGTTAACAAACCGTAATAATAACGATGAGCCAAGGTGTTCTACCGTCTAATAAATGATAACAATTCTAACACTGTGAACGCAATGACAAAATAACTTTCATTTCTCAAAGAAATAGTTCAGCTTCAACCAATGCTTGTGGCTGAAGTTATTGCGTTTATCGAGTTCTGATTAAAACAAAGTTCTCTACTCTAATACTTAAACTGAATTAACTTGTAAATGCCTTATGTTAATTTGCAACCTAGGATCCGCATGCCGGTGAAAGAGGAATAGCGGGCTACTAAACTCTAAGATTTAAATTCAAGTTAGATCAGCTACATCGAACGTAAATAAATGAAGACGCAATCTAGTAATTTTTCGCTGATAGAGAAAATATACAGAGTTTCAAAGAGTGTCACTTTGTGCGCGTCTACAAGGAGTGAGACCAGGGCAAAATAATCCACCAGAGACGAGTTGTCATACAGTGGACACCTTCGTAGCAGCTGAGGAGCGGTCCCCCTCCCTCACAAGGCCATCACGATTGACACGCGTACACCTAATGCGATCCAATTCAACAACAAAGAAGATCCATACTGTGTATTAGAAGGAGAGTACTAAGACTGCACTGCTGTAAGGTGTTATATGCAAGCTTACAAAACATTCACTAAGGAAGCTTAGCTAATGTTATCAACTTTTTCGACGGTCCCACTCACTACTAAACGTAATTAGCTAACCTCTGTCACTTGGGAGCTTTCACATAATAACCGTGAAACGTCTACCAACATGAAAATTTGTTAGTCCAAGCTCGTTCATATTCATAAAGTCACTACATAAAGCATCTCGTTAACCCACGAAGTTTTTAAGCTAGGTTCGTGGATGCATCACTAACGACAAAATGCAGCTAGTCAAGCCCCTACCTTTGCAATCAATGTTCGCAAATACAACGTGTATCAATAGAGCAATGAACTTGGTAGAGGTACTTCACATATGACAACAGTGGTGGCTTATCGATTGGATGGGAAGCAGGCCAACATCGATGCGCGTCAGTGCGAGTTTCAAACGGGTAGTCTACAAGCACTCCTCAGCAGTTGGTTTCCTGAATTGATTTTTCTACTGCAGGATGACAATGAGTGATAACATTTCCCGGTAAAATTCTGTTATCAAGTTTCGTTTCATAGTCGGGAACAGTGCAACTGGAACGTTCCCAGTTAACTTGAACGGGCGTGCAGGAACAGTGTTTCATGAAAAGGCGCAAATCTTAGGCGGCATTCTCCGACGGACGAGACGCGACTACAGCGGAAAATCTTCAACTACAAGGACTTGTGAAAATGTCGAAAAAAATCCGATGTTCTCATATATATTCGAAGCGTTGACTGAATGAATCAGAATGATCGAGGAACAGCTGAAATTTTTACGCACCCGTTATGAGATTGTAATCAATGAATTAAGGACGACAAAAGTATAGGCGTCCGCATCAAAACAATGCTCTTTATTAATTGGTACGAAGCGATTTCACTGAACGAGTATCTGGCTAGTCATATCATCATTGGAGTCCTTGTATACTTTTCCCTTTTCCCAAGATAAAAAAAATATATTTCAAAGATCACAGCTCAGGGACATTGGATATATTGAAAAATCCGTAACCGACCAAGCAATTCCAGTATCTGAGTTCCCGCGATCCTATGAAGAGTAGAAAAATCGTCAATTTCTTAAAATTGAGGAGTCCGTTTGAAATTGTAATTTCTAATAAAAAACTAGGGTCTTCTGCGAAGGCATACCTATATCAAGCTAGGAAATATTTTTTTAAATGAAAAATTCACATTGGTCCTGAAACCAGGGGAATTACATTTTATCATCGCCAAAATTTGGTCATTCGAGCCTCTTGATATGAATAACAGCTTCTGTAATTTTTTGAAATATTTGTCCGTAATTTGAGTTATGTTCTGACAAACTTATAGTCAAACGCACAAACGGACGAATTGATTATCACCAAAAATTTGGTTGTGTATTTCACGACTTCCAACAATTTCTGCAAATTTTGTGAAGATCCGTTCATACTAATTGGCCTATGACGACAAGCGTAAGAACGAGCATTACTACAAACCAACAAACGGACCAACAAAGTGTCACAAAAATTTGATCATATGGTCATAGTAACATTACCAACAATTCGTGCGAGTTTTATGAAGCTCCGTCCATAACTTTTAGAGTAACGTTTGCAAAAAAAAGGCAAATAAAAAACTGACATTAAAAATCAATAATCTGTTCCTCCTAACAATCCCTGCAAGTTCACATAAACATCCGTCCATGACTTTTTTGAGTTATCTAGGTGACAAACAAACAAACTCGGCAAATACATAACCTCCTAGGCTGACGCAATTATAAAACATGTCTCGTTACATTACTGATACACAGCACGTATCACTCATAACAGAAACCATCTGGTCATACCACGAACTTTTCAACCTATAAGCTCCCACACGCCAAGCGTGCGCCTCTCAGTTCCCCACATCCGCACAACACACCCGCACACACTGCACAACACACCCGCACACACTGCACAACACACCCGCACACACTGCACAACACACCAACACAGCACTGCGTATCCGCCAGGACACACAGAAAGCGTCTCAATGAAAAAAAAAAAAAAAAAAAACAGCAGCAGCAGCGGCGATGCCTGGCATGTGAAGCCTAGGCAAATGGCAGCAACAAATACCAGTTAAGTGCGCATGGCTCCTCCGGGATGAAATGAACGACTGTTTTGTTGTCACACAAAAATGCCGCCTTTCTAATGGAAAAACGCGAAAGAGTTTAGAAACCGAAGTATAAGAAACTCCGATGGAGGCGGAAAAATTGCGTCCACTATGCTATGCGTACATAGTTGGGTAACAAGACCGATGCTGTTATTGCAGAGAACGGTATAGCAGGCAGTATCTATCTGAAGATTAGTAGTCTGATGCAAAGTTAATAAAGTAGAATATTAAATAATTGAAATCTCCTTTTCCACTACAAATGCGATCATAAAAAGTTGAATACCAGGTATAACCAATAAATTAGGGTGGTATTTATCACCCGCGAACGAAGTGAGAGAGGTGATAATGTTTTCGTTGAAGATTTAAGTAAATATATATTTGTATGTCTGTCCACCCAAAAAGTGGTCGAAGGAGTTGAGCAATCTTCATAATTTTTGTGGGAGTTTGTTGGGTGGGTTAACCTAGATGTGACACATGTCAAAAAACTGGGCCTAGCAGGCCATAAAAAATGACGGCGATGAAATTAGATCTCCACCCAAACTCCCAAAAACAGGTAGAAGGAGTTGAGGTATGTTAATGATTTTTTGCAAGGAGTCTTGTGAGTTGCCCTCGATGTGACCCTTGCCAAAAAACTAAGGATAGCTGGCTATGAAAAATGACGGCAATGAAATTTGCTCTCCACCTAGACTAAAAAACAACACAGTTAGAAGGAGTTCAGCTATATTCATGATTTCTTGCAGGGAATCTGGTGGGCTGTCCTCGATGTGACCACACCAAAGAACTAAGATTAGCCGGCCATCAATAATGGTGACGTTAAAATTTGCTCTTACCGCGGGTGAAGGTCTTACGCTACAAGCTGTTCTAGTTACTTTATAATTTCTTTTGCAGGTCAGTCAGTGACTTTCTGCTTAAAATAAAAAAGTTAGCATTCAAGTTCACAAATGAAAAGTTATTAACCGCTTAAACGTTAAAGGCACTGAACTTAGTTGCAGAAATGTAATTGCCGAATTATGTGTACCGTGATGGTAACTGCGCATCAGAGAGTATTAAGGACACTGTTTATGTAAAATCACAGTTTTTTTGCATTGTTACAAGCTTAAAAGCTGAAGAAGGAGTCGCACGAAATACTCATGGTCCAAGAAGTGATATCCAAAGCATTCCTCCCTTTCTTACCGGCTTGAAAGGTCAGTCAAGGCCAATCCATCGAAGTCGATGGCACCATTGGTAAAAGGTCGAAATATAAGCAAAATGAGAATATCCAAAGCTGTCCGAGTTGATCTGAAAATGAAGTCTCACGTCAGAAGACGTCGAAACATCCTAATGCCGGGAACTCGTAGCTATTTATTTCTACGCCCAACTGGTTGCTAGGATGTGCAGCTTTTCGATGCATACTTAAAATCGGTAGCATAGATACCGTGGCATCAATGACGTCCGAATCTCGCAACCTTCCATCAAGTTGTCTGCGTGAATGCCTAGTGTGTTGCTACCAACCACTTGAAGAACCGTGAAGATGATGGTTTCTTTGTTGAAGAAAAAAAATTTTATCGATGAGGTGTGTAATCGAAGAAACTCTCGAGTAATTGCCTCAAATTTATCTGATATCCTGCCTATCAAGCAGAGTAAAAATCGAGCTTAATAGCCTCATCTCTGATGCAGTTACCAGCGAGGTTTAATTCGACAATTACGTTTCTACAATAAAACTCGTCGCCTTTAACCATTTTAAACGGTTAATAACTGTTGATTCATAAAATTAAAAGGCTAAATATTCAACAAAAAACTTATTAATTTTATAATTGAAAAACCATCCCAATTTATCGTTTACACCCGGGAAACTGCAGCTGAGCAAACAATACATATTCAATGAAAGTTCTCCCATTAGCAAAAATTATGCTACCGTTACTGCACAAACTTTATCAAAGGCACTCCACAAGAAATAACGTCCCTTCTCTAAAAAGATCGGCATCTAGTCACAATCAAATTCATATAAATGTCAGGTAACTACGTAATTCGCAGCTACTAAGAAGCAATAGAAAACGGTACATCAGCACTGAGGTATGAGTCAGTGCTAATGGTGCTGATAACAATCCAATTTTACGGAAGACAGAGACCACTATTGCTTAATCCTAACAGCACAGCAAGCAGAGATCTGGATTCGCAGAGCAGTAAGTAAGGCCAGCAACGTCAAATAAAACCGGCGATCAGACAAATTCCTAAGCCTCTTCCATATAGAACTTAGGACGGCCGGCGATGGGCAGTCGGGCGACGACCGTGATGGAGGCGAGGATATGTGCTAATCCGCTAAGTGCGTCGCATAAATCGTCCAGCAGTGGAGGCACTTAGTCGATAAAATAAATAACAAGACGGACGGTATACACGAAGCAACGTTGAGGAGAAGTAGCTCGCCATTTGTTAACAACTGAAGACAGATCAACTTCTTACGTAGACAAAAGTTTCAACAGCAGCCTTCATTCATAGAAATATATTCCAACAAGCAACCGGATAATTTTGAATTTCGATTGTGTCAAACGACTGATTAACTGGTGTCTTTTATGCAGCGCACTCAGAGTAATGCGTAAATTCTTGTAGATTGCTATAAAATTTGGCAAATGGCCTTGAAAATAAGGAGTTAATATTGATGTCAAAGACCAAGCGGGCGGGAGCTGTTAGTAAGTCATGGTAGATTAGTTTATACAGTATTGAGCTACACGAAGACATATACATAATTAAGCTCAAATAAAAGCAACGAAATTATGTGCTTCGCTAAGAGGTAGCTGAAACTTAGTCAAGCAACTCGAAAAGTCTTAATTGGCATTGAATTACGAGCAAAGCTTGGAGTGCAGAAACAACAGAGTCCAGAAAAATCACGCAGTGCCATGCACCACTCTACGCCCGGAACAAAAGTTGAAGTGCGATTTGTTAAAGAGGCGGTAAGAGACGTACGTGAATGAATCATAGGAGAGGAATTGTTGACCCAGAGTGAGAAAAAAAACATATAATCCTCCAGTAGCAAAAACAGAACCATCCGGCACACTCTCTACCTGACCACGGAAATAGAGCACTGCTGGTACTACGCAATGCGTGCGTGCATGGGGAATTGAACGCGCAAAGTGCAGTAGCTCCGAAGGTGCGTCACTGGGGCACATGAACAGCCGACACAAGCTTGAGCTCTATGCCGAGGTCACATATGTATTCGCAGCAACAACTGAGAGCAAAGATAAGTTGCACACATACAAGTCATTCTGAAAAATTCTGAAAAATATTTCAACTCGGTAGCAGTAGTATGAACGACATGCGAGCTTGTCATCCTTGCATCAAGTTGTTGTTCCAAGTGCATAGTGTGGCCCCGGCATAAAAGAATGTGTATATCACTGAGTTAGATTTCAGAAAATATGCAGAGCGAAACAACTTTAGACAGGGTGCTCAAAAGTGTTACTAAAAATGCCAGTACACGTAAATAAGCAGAGCGACACAGCAGTCGGTCGAGAAGTCGCCGATGGGGTCTAGCAGCCGAGGGCCAAGTAAAATAGTACTCCAAATAGGCAGATGGCAACTTCAGACAAATTTGTTCACAAGGCCAAAACTAGAACGCCTCGGTGGCGTAAGACCATCACCCGCGGTAGGGGGCAAATTCAACGAAATAATTTTCGATGAACGAGGCTTGGGCACAGCCGCATTCTTTCCATGAATTAGTTCTTCAATAATAACATAGGAAAAAAAATACAACGTCCCATCCTCCAGACAATCTGCCGTGGTGGAGGCAAATTCGCTGCGGTGGAGAAAATTCAACGCCGTCATATTTTATGGCCGGGTAGGTCTAGTTTTTTGGCGTGGGTCATATCTTGGTCAACCCACCAAACTTCCTAGAAAAATTATGAAGATTGCTCAACTCCTTCGACCACTTATTGGGTGGACATACATATATATATATATATATATATATATATATATATATTTAATTGGCCTGATAGAGGTACACCTCCTCCAAGAACTTTGTAGAATAGGGGGCCAGGACTGGTTCTGCTAATATCCTATGCATATATAGGTATATATGTTGTGCGCGTTTGGTGAATTTCCGTGATCGATCGCGCAGCGCGTTTGGTGGATCGTCCAAATTTTTAAATGGAAAGCAAAAAAACCAGTCCTTGCCTCCCTTAACCTACCCGACATTAAACCCGAATATAGTCCCACTTACCCGCAATTACAGCCTTATACCTACAACATCCACCAGACGCGCAGCGCGATCGATCGATCGCGCAAATCCACCAAACGCGCGCAACATATTTACGGGTTTACTATGTACTAAACGATATTAGAACACTAGCAGAACCAGTCCTGGCCTCCTAACCTACAAGGTTGGCGGGGTAAGAGCTCATTGGAAGGGGTACTGTACTAGAGTGGATTGTGGCAGCACAAACAAATTTTGAACGTTTTTCGTTCGAGAAGTGGGCGTGCGTTCCAACGTAGACTTATTTTCCTTTAAAATGAGACCAAATTTGCGAAAATCTATTGTGTTTTCTATGTTTTTTTTTCGTTATTTGAAACTATCAGGCCGTTAGGTGGCCTAGATTTTTGATACCTCCATCGAAACGCCGGCCACTTAACAGGCCGTATAGAAATATTCGTGGCCATCTAATAAGCCGAGTCGAAGTTTATATATATATATGTATATATATAGCTATAAATATATGTGTCTGTCGTATTGGCCTGATAGAGGTACACCCCTTCCGAGAACCTTGCAGGTAAGGGACCAGGACTGGTTCTGCTAATGTCCTATGTCAAATATAGGTCTTTATAGGGGTTCACTATGTTCTAAGCTTCTTTTTTCACTACGGGAACGAGTCCTACCCTACCTAACCTACAAGGTTGGCGAGTTAAGAGCTCATTGTAAGGGGGCTGGTACTAGGGTGGATAGTCGGGGTGGATGGTGGCAGCACAAAAAAAAACATCCCGTTTTACTATCAAGAAGTTGGCGTGCGTTGGAACGTAGACTTATTTTCCTTCAAAATGAGACCAAATGTGCATAAATCCACGGTGTTTATATTTTTTTTTTTAAGATTTAGGCCGTTAGGTGGCCAGCATTTTGGTACCTCTATCGAACCAGAAGGCCACTTCACAGGCCGTATATGAATATTCTTAGCCATTCTTAGCCCGTTTCAAAATATATAGGTATATAAATATTGTCTTGAGATGGCATTATATTTGATATTGAAGAATACGATGAGAAGCACAAAGAAGAAATTTGGTTACCCACGACGTACGTTTCGCTGTCCTCAGCTCATCAGGTGGGAGGGTCGAAGATGGTCGAAATTGAAATCATTAAATTCTGTTGAAATTTCGGCAAGTTATCAGAGTGAGATGTAGCTGTGATACCGAGTATTCCAAACCTTAAATACAATTTTCAAACTAGCAAATGTTTCTAATATAAATATACATACTTAAATCTTCAACGGAAACATTATCATCTCTCTCACTTTGTTCGCGGGTGATACTTAGTGCAAACCCTTCTCACTTTTCTACTAATACCAAGCCCCCTGGGCCGTAAATTTAGCAGCATTGTGAAGGTAAGGCTCAGATGTCGGCCTATCATCGATGGTGGTGAACTAGGTAGAACTAGGATGAGACACGCTCGTTATCTGAATTGTATTGATAACCGCCTACTTTTCTTCAGCAATCTTTTAAAGAAAGCCAGTCACTCCTAGTAAAAATTTTATGTCTTCCACACATGTCCCGACAAGAAATGGTTTCAGAAACTTATTTCCAACCAACATGCTATTAACCCTTCATTCACTTGTTCTAATGCCGAAAGTAGTCTTCATAGAGATATCCCGGGCAGAGTTACCACTTTGGTGAAACCCACTGTAATAACTGGTCCACGACTCCATCTTACTCGTCAAACAAAATTTAGGGAAAAAATTCATTTTACAAGAAACCGTTGGCACTTTACATATACTTCTCAACGTTGCCCTTTAGTTTACTAATCAAACGATAATGATTTAGAAGAAACTAAAATTTAACAAGAAATTGGAAAAATATAGATTCTTGTTTTGTTTTTGTTTTGCTAGACTGTGTATGTTTATAGCACTGCATTTTGTACACACTATGGTATATCAGAGACTCTCAACTGTCCGTGAAAGTTTGAAAGTTGCCATACGGTGATCCCATGTAGTCACATTTGGTTCTATGAGCATTAACAAATGCCCTAAAATGGCTGATATAATATTATGCACGTGTGCTGACGCTAAAACCTATGGTTACTTTGAGATGCAGTAGATACATCTTATTTAAATCCACAATTAAACGCCAGCGTGAAGCAACTTAATTGCAAAGATAGTATCTACGCAGATTTAAGCTTTACTGCATTTTTAAAGAAACTTTATGACAGCGCCGCCATTTGCGACGTCTCCCACTTTGTATTATACGAATTTAGTGCAACCTACGAACCAAATCCCTACTTTTATCGAGTTTTAAGTATGCTATGAGATATATGGTACAATATAGTACGCCAGCCATGATATAATGGAAGTCGCTAAAAACTGTTTATTAGTTACGCTTCTCATTCATGACAGAGAATTCAACAGACTCATGTTATCTATTTGCTTATCGTACAGAGACATTTCTATCAGTACAAATCAAAATGCTTGTAATTTACGCTTCTCATTCATGACAGAGAATTCAACAGACTCATGTTATCTATTTGCTTATCGTACAGAGACATTTCTATCAGTACAAATCAAAATGCTTCTAATCATTCCGTGTTGTGAACATGCCTGTTCACAGGTTTGACTTATTAAAAAAAAAAAAAAAGAGACAGCCGACAGCGATCGAATGCTCCCTGTACGTTGTTGCTTAGTGTTCGGGACACAACATAATCATTTGTAGAAATACACTGCAAAAGTTATTGGTAAGCCAGACTATCTCAGCATCATATAATATGTATTCGAGCAAATCATCTACTTCACGCTCACCAAATAGGCAAAGTAGTTCTTCTTATCATCATAAATTGGTAAAATAGTATTGTTCAACCAGTGTAGTAAAACAAGCGATAACATTTAAGAACATTTTTTCTATCGTTGCCTTTTCACCGTTTTACGCATTCAGATTAGCTGGAAGTCGCAGATATTCAGTATTATCACAGTCAGAGCGGTACATTCACGGCAAAGCTTGGGAAAACTTCACTAAAACCGCATCCGACTGTACGTACAATAACACAGTCTTCCGTATTTTTCATTATTACACAACTACGCACTGGCAAAGCTAATCATAGAATACTTATTAACACCCTTTTCGGGAAGACAGAAAAAAACAAAGCTTTTTTCCACAGCAAAGATAAAAACTGAAAATTTTGTGCGGTTAATCGTTAAGTAGGAGAAGTTGTTACAGATGCAGCAACAACATCAGCAACTATTTCAGCTGCAAACGACCCGACCCAGGCATATCTAACGAGCAAGATTTAAAACCTTACTTTTCAGAACCCAGCGAAAAAACAATGTTTTTCTGCCTTTGTTTAAATTTAGAAATTTTAAGCGACGTAGTCGTAAAGAAGGACAAAGAGTCCTGACTGCAAGCAAGCCCAGCGCAGCTTATCTGAACACATTAACTAACGTCCAGACTAACGTCCAGCACTGGCACTGAAGAGAAGGAACTCAGCTGGCGCATGCACCAGCTGCACTCGACAGACGCAGACGTAATGGTAAATCCAACCCACAGCTGGTCTGCAGCGATCGCTTAGTAGCAATAAAAATCAAGGATAAATGCACCAACACTGCGGGCCACAAAACAGTGGCCGTGAGAGTACGTAATTAAATGGAAAATGTATTCAGTCTCTATGTAATTAGATTTTTGAAAATAAAAGATAAAGGCAACAGCAATGCAGATACAAATCAAATGATTAACCCAGAAAATGTATTCCATCGTGGCAATATTAGTGAAAAATTAAAATTGAAATCAGAATTTCCTTCTGATCATCACCTATATTTGTTAGTTGTGCCTATTAGTTGGCATTGCTGGCAGTTCCTGTGCTGTAAATTCCCTGAAACTCCTTTCATGCTTTTCAAGTTATGTTCTCATAAATAATAAGACAAATTTGGTCATTTGTGCCCTTCAACATATATAATAATTTATGCAAATTTTACGAAGATTCGTTTCTAACATTTTCGTTTATGTTACTGACAAACATAAAAACAAACAAACGAGCTAATAGATGATGACAGAAGTTCGTTCATTTGCTCTTCGTGACACTTCTTAATATTTCATGTAAATTTCATGAAGATCCATTCATTACTGAGTTATGTTACCATCAAAAAACTGATACATGATTGAACGGATCTTCACCAAAAGCTAATGATTTTTTCCTCGTAACATATGCTTAACAATCCTCGTAAATTTCATAATGATACGTCCATAATGTCTCTAGTCGTCTTAGTGGTTAGTGACAGAAGAACTCCCTCTGTCAAAAACATAACCTTCTTATGGGAAGTACTTGGGATAAACAGCGCTTTTATTATTTCTCATATTAGGATTGCCTCACCAGTAGGTAGCTCAAAATTTACTGGAACACTTTTTTCAAGCTAGTACAGGTTTAGTTATGGTTGGCAAATACTTGATGTCTGAGAGTGATGTCAGCCTCTCACAAAAGCGAGCCGTCTCCTCAGTGCACAAAGTACCGCGTATAATTATAAAGGTATTCAAGGGAAAATTAGTTCTGCATTGACCCAAAAGTTATGAAATAAATCTAGGTACAGGCTTGAAATATACACAGTCTCCGTAAGCGTGCTGTTTACAGTCAGAAATATGCATGACTGTCATGTAAAGAGACAGGAGTGCATACGGTAACACGGCAAATAAAGATGGCCGCGAGACACAGGCGGTAAGGTTGAAAAATGAACCAAATTCAAGAGACACATAAAAAAAAAAGATTTCTCTGGAGACTGAGACCAAAGCTTCAGCGGTCAGACAATCAGTCTTTACAATTGTATGTATTTTCCTGTAATATTATTATAGTCCTAGTTAATCTCTTTACCCAGCACACATTGTGATCCCAAGAACGGAAGAAAGAAGGGACCCACAAATAAAATGTCCAAAGGAACGTCGATCCCATGCACAAAGAATTAACGTGTACGGGAATAGTAAGCCGCGAAGATGAGGAAAAACGGGAGACGCATCATCAGTATGAGAACGAAAGTGTAGAGAAGCAAAGTGGGCACGAAGGAAGGACGCCCCAAAGGTCTAGCGAAGGCTACAGAAAGTAAACTATAGGGTCTCTTGGAGCGCGGCTCCCCCTAAAATAGGGAGAACGGATCTAAATCCTGTGGCCCATGCAATGAAGGCCCCCTCCCATGAGTAATTTTCCCATACAAAATATAGTTACTATACATCTTACAACAAATATTTTCTTTTATAAAACACTTGCACGAGGCGAGGGCCTGAATACGAGAACGGCTTCAGGTACTGCGTCACAGTTAGGCAATATCAGTTCGAAGAACATTTCGCATGGCGGTAGCTGCACCAAGCTAGCCCATACGGGGCTCCAGTCTGCCCGGTACTGCAAGGCAAATTAATACTAGTTACACATGATATTGATATTTTTTCAAGTCTCTGTCTCTGCATTTTAACATTTACCAGCATGAATTCTGCACTTGAGGCGAAATTCCACAGTGAAACGAAAGGGACCCCAAATACGATGAAGACCGTCTCGCGTCTCGGAAAAATCTAAAAGGAACATCAATAGTACTGGAAGTTCCAGAGGCACCAACTCAGTAGCAAAAAAAAAAAAAAAAAAAAAATGGAAGGGTCGGGTTGGTTTGGTGGCAGCTGAGAGGAGCGGGAGCTCTATGACGTCACTAACAGCTGGGCTGCTGCGAGACAAGAAGACAATTGCAACGGAGGATCTCATTTGGACGATGGCTGGACAGTGGAGGCGTCTTGGGTCCGTCGACGTGGTATTGCTGGAGTTACGTGGGCGCTGGTGAGTACATACTGACAAGAAGAATTTTAGCGTAGCAGCCGTTCAGCAATTAATATTGATTGCAACTGAAGCCGAAACTAATCTTCTATCTAATTAAATATAGAGGAGTTCTTTGAAAGACTTCTGGGTTTTCTTATTTACTAGTGGACCCGTGCGTGAAGAATTCACGCAGTAACCTATACGTTTGCCCAATGCCTCTAGACCGGTGCGGAATCTCCTCTTCTCTTATTTGCTTCTTAATTTTCTTCTTTTCTTCATTGATTCTTTGTCGTGCTGTCATCCTTAGGTCTTCTATATAGACAGGTAGAAGTAATGTCTTGAGTAAAACACTTCAACAAACTTAAACATTTATATATTTATATCTTTCCTGTCACACTCTATGGGAATAAGATAGGAGAAAATTCAGATTTCAAAATGTAAAAAAAAGTGGGGGACCTTGCAATTTTTTTTCGGCGAAAAAAAAGTTGGGTACCTTGCAATCTTTTTCTTCAGTATTCGATAGGGGAAAAATAAGGAAGCCCAAAAAACGGCGGGGGTTTTAGTGAAGTGTTAATTTTTTGCCGTCATTTATAATGACGGCATGGGCCACTAGTAAAGGATAAGGGAAAATTCAACGTGTAAGAAGCTCTGATTTTCACTACAAAGAAGTTCAACCACAGCTGTTTTCTTTCAGCTCGCACTTGAAAAAATTTCAGTCAGTTTCTAAGCAAAGACATGAAGTTCATT
>LQNS02277998.1:17102727-17116595 GCA_001587735.2 Parhyale hawaiensis
AGCGGGGGTTTTCCTGAAGGGCTAACTTACTGCCGCCATTTATCGAACACATGCACCAGTCATTAATAACCCAATATGCCGTCATTTACAATGACGGCTCGGGACACTAGTTAGATTAGATTTCACCCCAAGCTTTAATTCGAGCTATTGCGCATAGCCCGTCTTCAGGGGAACGAAACTTCAAATTTCGTCAGTAGCACGAAGTTGCAAAGTATAGAGAAGTTGTATCCTAGCTACCAATTAAGAAAAAGCTAAAAAAATATATCGCACCATTTGAAATTTAGAGTATAGAAAAGAAGGAGCTCATATTTAGTGGGATTGTAGAACGCGGCAGTAAGCTTCAGAAAACTGAATATGTCTATTGAATGAATTTGGATTACAATGTGTGTGAAATGCTTCTAAAAATAGTTTTGATTTTGGATTTGATTCAGTGCATAACTCCTCAATGAATAGACCTGGGTGTCATCGTATATTTTAAGAAATTTCTAATTAAATATGTAATTTGGTACCATTCAGAAATGGAGCTTTCATACCTTAAATAACTGAGCAAAGAAAAAAGGGTCCTCTACCAATAACTCAAACAAACCATCGAGCGAAAGTACAATATTTGTGGAAATAAAGAGATGACAATTAGACACTCTGAGAGCGCATACCTCCGCTTAGCAAGGCAACGGTAGTGAAAATTGGAATTGCTTCTGAAACTGTTGATTTTCCTTGTATTAGCACTAAAATCCAACCAATCATTTGTAGCTTTTGACAGTAGCAACAGCTTCTGTTTTTTTTCTTGGCGATCCGTGTATAACTTTTTGAGTTATATTGCTAACAATCATTTCACAAATATAAGTAAAACACACAAACGGACCAACCCATCAACACCAAAATTTAATCATTCGTGCGTTAAACATTATTTACAATCCCGTAGTTATTTTGCAAACAAGAAAAAAGCCAAACACCGAGACAAAAAAATTTGTTCTTTTACTTTTCATGATATACATGTCTGTAACAACTTATGTGAATTTCACAAAAATAAGTCCATAACTTTTTGAGTTATGGTACTAAGAAAAAATGCAGATAAAAACAAACAAAGGATGAACGGATCCTTACCAAAAACATAGACCACACCATACATTGACTGGACACTGAAATCGAGCCTCTCGCAATTGGGCCTGGAGGCCGATTTACGTAACTATTAATAAAATGAGTTCTAATAATCACAGAGACCTCAAACAACGATTAATTTTTTTTTGTCGGACCATAAGGAGTGCAGAGCAGAGAATCTATATTCACAATCATGTATCTTTAGTAGGCGATATACATCATATCTTCGGGCACCAAGAAAATGGAAAATTTATAATAATTTCTAGAAATGTTAAAATTTTATGGAAAAAATGGGCTCATAGATACTACACGTAATATCCTTTAATATCACACACAATTGAGTTTTTTTTTCAACAATGGATTTGAAGCAAAAACCTCTTTAATTATTGTGTGTAGAGCTTTCGGACAACCTCATCCCGATAGCGGCAACAAAGTGAGGTTAAGAAAACCCAGTAATGTTGGAAAAATGAATTAAAACCACAGTAATTCTACATTGGTACCTACCAATGAACTAAAAACATGTTTAACTACGAGATAAAGCTACCAAGACAGCTGATAAATGATATCAAACATAATTTATGACTGATGTAACCCTTCATACATGCAAGAATACTTCCCTTTACTTATCCGCCTAAAATTTGTCATCTAAAATAAAATTCAGCATTTCTATGTTCGCTTATATAACTTTAATCCTCATATGCTAGTTTACTAATTTGGAAACGCATTTTTTCTCGGTGTCCTAAACTTATTTCCATTTCATAAGTCTAAACTTTTTCTAACTAATGCAGTGTAACTTGTAACCTACGGGATATATTGGTGCCTGTTATTAATATTAACGCAACTTCAATAGTCTATATTTTATTAACATTTAAATGTTCTAGGAATAGTATTTAAGGTTATTAAGAAATGTGTAAGTGTCCTTAGATTATTTCCGCCAAATGAGCGACTCTGTACAGAATTTAACACCAACGAACACAGAATCTATCGGGTGGACTCTTAAACTACTCTCTCTCTATATATATAGGTATACATACGTAAGTACCTAATGGGTACCCATTGGTAGTTTATATCACATTTGCCGAGAATTCTTCCGACTAAACGTTGCTATAGCAACTTGCGGCCAGCAACAATAGCGACCAGCTCAGACTTTGATACCAAAGAACCAATAAGTCAGGGCTTTCCATCTACCCTAAAATGCAATTTGTCCGATTCCTCCTCCATGCTGACGGTCTCATCAGAAGACTGTGGTCACTTTCTGCCTGTCTGACCTTGAGACATTTGCCAGGCTTCGGAATTCTTCCCTTGCAAAGATACGCCGAATAGCTCAGGCGGTTCTTGACCCGACCGGTTATGTTCTTTTGATAACAAAGATTGCGTTCGGTGGGAAAATATCAAGTCCGAGAAATGAAGGAAAACATGCATGCTACCGAAAAGTTTTGTGAAACATTTTTTTGTACAGTTTGGAATATGACTGTCTTCGTGTAAACAGCAATGCATTTCCTAATTCTGCGCCGACTAAAATTCAGCGTTGTCATATATTTTTAAATTCATAGGAAATTCTGTGGAATGATCATAGTAACTGCTCGGTGCACCAACCAAAGTCACCAAATGGTGTTGCAAAGTTTTCAGAGAAAGAAACAACATACTGAAGAATAACGTCATTTATATACGTATAAAAATCGACAGCAATGCGAGCAGTAAATCAAAATTAATACAATAGCAAATCAAGTATTCTAACTCTGACGTACATTCTTATTAACTATCAGCAACAACGTTCTTTTTGCAGTGAAGTCTTACAGAGAAGCACCTAAGCTCGTTAATAATACCGTATGATAAATTAGGAATTATTGCAGTTGTTGAAAACTTGCTCAAATTCTATAACCGTATAATCATTACTAGAAGTACACGGGTCTCGGCGCCCTCGAGCAGGTAATTGCAACCCATGTGAAAGAAACAGCCGCTAGGCGTCCAAATGGTTGTTAGAAAGCACTAAAAAATGCACAGTTAACTAGAATGCCTGATAATATCAGCGCGACCGATCACGGATCACGACAATAAATTCCTTTCCAGCACAGTTTGGGTACCAATGAAACACTGACGAGTTTGAAACCTTGCAGTCTCCTTAGTCAAGAGATGGGCTTAAACCGCAGCTCGAGTGTTTGTACCAAAAACCTTGACGACAGGGAGAGGGGAGTGCAACCAGAAGCCGAAATTGGTGAACACCTTGTAGAACAGGCAGGCTTGTCAAACAGAGGCAGGCCACAACCTGGTCATCTTAAACACCGAAATCGACCGAAATCAGCCGAAATTGGCCGAAATCTACTGAATTCCACCTGAAATATATTTATTTTTCACATTCCCACGCTAAACGAGGGCTACTACTGACAGGGTTGGTGATTTATTTGATTAAAAAGGAAATACAAAAATCTATAATTTTTTATTTTATTGATTTGTCTGATTAATTTTTTTTTCTTTTTCATATTTTCCTAACAATAATTTTCCGTAGTTCTTCTCTAGTGAGCTAAAGATAATACTTATAAAAACAAGCATTTTTCTGCTGTCCTCTTCTTTAAAAATTCAACACTGAGTGCGAAGTCCCAAACTAAGACAATTGCAAAAAAAAAAAAAAAAAAAAAAAAAAAAAAATTGGCTCCCAGCCGAGGAATCAGACCTCAGAAGTGGCAGCTACAAGGTGATAACAGTTCTAAATACAACTGAATTCTTTGAACCAGGNAAAAACAAGCATTTTTCTGCTGTCCTCTTCTTTAAAAATTCAACACTGAGTGCGAAGTCCCAAACTAAGACAATTGCAAAAAAAAAAAAAAAAAAAATCAAGTTCCTAGCTACGAAACCTAGTGTAGTAAGTGTTGGGAGTAATAATTAGCTATCAGCCATGCAATTTCTGAGAAAATAATGATAAAATAGTTTTAAGCTTGGAGATGATTACTCAGTAAAGAATATACATGCAGGTAAGTAAATGATTTTTTCAGTTGTCAAACCAAATTCTTCCAAAAATTGTGAACGATTTCAACTTGCTTGATTGGGTGAAAATGCAAAGGTTAAGCAAACCTAACCAGAACAGTCTGAGAGAGCATGCCTTCGCCAATTTTAAGCAAGGCACCGGTAACGAAAATCTCAAATTGGTCCTGAGACCATGATTTTCTCTATATATCAATACCAAAATCTAATCATTTGTGCCTTTTGAGAGTATAAACACTTCCTGTAATGTTCTTAAAGATCCATTCATAAATTTTTGAGTAATGTTGTTAACAAACATTATGATCAACATAAATCAAACATAGAAATGAACCAATCGATCTGCGCCAAAATTTAATCATTCATGTCTTCTGACATTACTAACAACTCCTGTAAAGTTCATAAAGATCCATTTAGAGTTGAGTTATAGTGCTAACAAGCACAAAATCAAACACAGTAACAAACACACGAACGAACAAACAGATAATCAAGAAATTTGGTCAGTTACTCTTTGTAATAAGCCTAACAACTCATGTAAATTTCATGAAAACCCGTCCATAACTTCTTCAGTTAAGCGTTGACAAAAATATGGCAGATAAACAAACAAGCAGATGGACGAATCCTTACCAAAAGTTAATCATCTGTTCCTCCTAACATGCTTAACAATCCCCGTAAATTTCATCCAAAACTGTTCATAACTTTTTGAGTTATCTTGATGACAGACAGACGGACAGAATAACAGACAAACAGCCAGACATACAGACAGACAGGCAGCGTATACAGCGACAATCACAGGCATGCAGCACGCCAACTACTGGGAAACAATCGACTTACTCTCGCTGTACTCCCTTCAGAGGCGTAGGGAGAGACAACTGATAATCTACACGTGGAAGATCATACTGCGGCTTGTCCCCAATTTTACAGACCTGGAGCAAAAGGCAGCATCCGCGGCTGGGCAAGCTCTGTGTGATCGCACCAGTTAATAACAGAGCATCGCCAGCGTGCGCTCGATGTATGAAGATTAGCTGCCCGTGATGGGGTCAAGACTTTTCAACTGTCTTCCGCTGTACGTCGGGGAATTTGAGGGAACTCCAAGTATTCAAGACGAGGTTAGACAGCTTTCTGAAGTCTGTGCCAGATCAACCTCCTTTGCCAAACTACCAACGGGCTGCGCTGGGCAATACTGTAGTCTGGTGGACCAACTCTCCCATCAGAGAGCCCAACGTAACCAACTGCTTGCACCAGCTGTAGTAAGATAGCGGCGGGGCCGGCACATCAAGGCTCAAACATCATTTAAGGATAGTCGTTGAGTGCTTAGAATAATAATTTAGTGAATTGACCCAACGCGTTCCATAAACGGGGTGTTGCCGGGTCACCCTTAACACCGAAATCGGCCGAAAGCTGCCGAAATCTACCGACTTGGATACGAAAGGGAACTGCCTAGCAACGGTAAAGCCTTAGTTTTATAATCAAATAAATAATAGCCCCCACCCCAACACATTCACACCTCTACGAGTACGATGAATTTCACTACCGTTATGCTTACACCGCTCGTCCATAAATGGTGCTGTCGCAACCGAATTTTGGGTTACGGTTACCATATTTTAGGATTCGGTAATCGAACTCAGTTGTGATTACAACCCGCATCTGCTAAGCCAAGTGACTGGACTGCTAACATTTTAACAAAGTATTAGGCAGACACACATGCAGGTGTAACAAAATGTTAGCCGTTAGCCTAGCAGTTTATCTTTCCTTGCTCTACTTTGGTGACAATATTTTATTCTTTGTAAAGTTAGTATTCTTAACCATACCAAGCTGTATCATTATGCTACAAGGGTTCTCAGTATAACGCATTTCTACGGGGAAAAATGCTTTCGTAGAGGTGGTAGTACAGCCTGGCATTAATAAAGTATACGCATTTCAGCTCAACTTTTTGTGTTGATAGTGCGGTATTGTTTTTACACGCAGATTTATTGTATACGTTTATCCTTTGCCTCAGGATAAAAAAAAGTTAATCTTGCATGTCTCACGGTATACGAAGATGGAACGTTCATGCGTGCGGCACGTGCGAACGGCGATTCTTAGCAACATGACAACCATCGTGAGACTCTCCACACGTTACGATCAGAACAAGGTTCATGTGAAAGCCCCGCTGTAGAATGAACTACAGGTCCTTCGTAGGCTGGGCCTTACATCACAATTACATTTTATTCAACTGTTGTTCTAACTCCCATATAAAACCCCTAACACGACACTATTCGAAAGCTTTTGAAGGACAAACGGCATCAACAGAATTAATCTCAAGGTTCCTTACAAAGTTACCGTCAGTGGCCGATTGGTATTAACAAGCATTCCGGTTTGCAGCGCCAATTGTGGGTTTTGTTAAAAAAAGGCAGTCGTGTCAATAGTATTCTGTATCTTCCCATTACCACGGTAACTTGGTAGACACTAGAAAGCATAACATACGCTCTGAAAACTCTCCCTTTAGGTTAATAAATATTCTAGCTCGTTAAATCAATTAATTAGCCTTCTTGCTAGTGTTCCCACTCTGGCGACGGATTCTTTGTCGGCAGTCTTGAATAAGACCAAGCTATCTGTGCACATCTTACACTGATGACATAACACGAGAAAAGTAAAAAAAAAATGAAGGCTGCATGTCCTATGCGTTGATGATGGATTTGACAAGTTTCCGCACTACCTTTGGCGTGTACAAGGGGAAGTGCTGTACAACCTGACACCGTATCCGAGACCTATAAATCAAAAGCCTTGACCTACCAATGTTCGATCTTTAGATAACCAAAAGTTCGTTCTGTCAATTAACTAAGATTTGCGGTCTTTGTATACACAAATGTTGAGTTTGCTGATAAAAAGCGTTCGGTCTAATGATAAACCAATGTTCGGTCAACTAGCGTTTGGTTACCATAACTAAAACGTGTGTATGTATCTATCAAGAGAATCGGGCTGGTAGGCTCTATTAAATCAACAAAGACAAGCACTTCTACAATGGCCATGAAAACAATCAAAATCTTTTCAAATACCTAGCTTTGCGCGTGTACTGCCGCCTCAAATTTAGTACAAGAAGTAAAATTTGACAGTTCAAGGTGAAACGCGGATGCTGTCTTCGTTACTATAGTGTAACATGATCATATAATTATTAGTCGAACAATTACAACCCAAATTTTTTCAGTTTCTAACGCTTCTACCAATGGAAGACACTTTGAGTGTAATGTGTTTTCAAGTATGTATAAGCGGGAGAGAAGCTAGAAAATTGGTGGTATAGTAAGCTCCACAATTATGATTATACCTACATCTTGATGTAAATGTCGTCGACCTCTGGAAGTTCATTTTACGCCTTGAAATTACTTTTTCAAAACTGCGCGTCAATTAAACTCGATTTAATTCTTTAACTATAAATAATACAATTTAGACACCATGTGTGCATGGGTTTATATAGTGACGTAAAGAGACAAACAGCCTCTGCGTTCCTGGCGAGGGACAACAGGTAGGCTAATATATCGTGGCAACTATAATAACATTTCTATAAAAAATATAGATTACGTTATTATTTCCACACTCATGACTTTGCGTGTGCACGAGCAGATATGTAAACAAACCTTGCCCACTATAATACACACAAATTGACACAACAGATCGGTCTAAATCAAGACAACATGCCTACGGTTGGAGGAAGCCGAGCCCTTTCAGTAAGGGACCAAGAACACCACCACGGGCTGGTGTGAGGAGTAACCATCCATCAGGCGCAGCTACAAATGAGGAGGCCACACGACACTTCCACCCCATTGTAGGGTCGCTAAGCACTCTTGTCAACAACTGGGCGGCCAGTGCTGGGCTCTCCTAATGAAACACAGCACTACAACAACAGTACATTGCTCTCAACTACCCTGACACTTCATTCAATTTCCAGTTGCGTCCGTTTAATGGATANTTGTAGGGTCGCTAAGCACTCTTGTCAACAACTGGGCGGCCAGTGCTGGGCTCTCCTAATGAAACACAGCACTACAACAACAGTACATTGCTCTCAACTACCCTGACACTTCATTCAATTTCCAGTTGCGTCCGTTTAATGGATAAAGATTCAAACTCCGCAACAGGGCAGCAGGGATGTTGTCCGGCATTCGGTTGAAAGGAGGTCGGTATCCTGAAATGAATTGCAGTTAATTCGCAATTCTCTGGGTTGGGCATGAACTGTTAAACATATACTATGAAATTTATACATTGCATAGCAAACATTGCGAGTGAATGCTATTGTTTTAACACATCACTGCATCAATCAAGTTTCAGTTTTATTCTTAACAATTCCAAAGGTTTTCAAGCACGCCCAATTGACAAAACTTTCATAAACACAGCACGGCATGTATCATACTCGTAAACAAACATGCCAATGCAACTCTAAAACTCGAAAATATCTAGTGAAAAAAGTGTTAGGCCTCCCAATTATGTAAAGGAATTATCAAAATTTACGACGGTCTCGTGAAACTGAAGCCATTGGAAAATCTATGTCATCTGATCAAATATAAGCTGGGAGGGCGCTCATGAAGAAACATTCTTTTCAACATATTGATATTTTTCGTGAATTTGCATGCTCTCCATCAGAGTTTATCAAAATTATCGAAAATGGAAATTCGTTATTTTTTTCTATGAAATTAGCGTGAAGTACAGCAGCAGAAGAACAGTTGCAATATAAAGCACAAAGTTCGCTCTTCAGGTATTTCTTTAATTCATACTATAAGCTACATTTGTCATGCGAGGGTTGTGTGCATTCTCATTAATACTGCATGCGTTTGCCTACCGTTTCATTCAGATACTAGAGCTCTCTGAGAGCGCACACCTCCGCCAATCAAGGCAAAGTTAAGAAAAATTCGAAATGGTTGTGAAACTGTGATTTCCTTTTTATCAGCATCAGCCCTGGTCACTAAAGCCTGCTAACAATAATAAAAAATTCTACAATTTTTTTGAAGATCCAACCGCAACTTTGTGAGTTATTGTCTGAACAACATTAGTCAAACATACAAACCGATCATCACCAAAATTTGATCATTTGTATCTTTCAACATTTTCAACAAGTTCTACCAAATTTCATGACGATCTATTCATTAATTTTTGAGTTAGGTTGCTAACAAACATTAGTGAAACATACAAAGAGACAAACCAATCATCACCAAAATTTGATCATTTGTGTCTTTTAACATTTCTGACAACTCCCGTAAATTCTATAATAATCCGTTCAAAACTTGTTTAGTTATGATACGGAGAATAAGAGGCAGGAAAGCATGCAAACGAATGTTGAATGGATCTTCGCCAAAAGTTAATCATCTGTTACTCTCAATATGTCTAACAATCCCTGTAAATTTCGTAAAGATCCGTCCATAGTTTTTTGAGTTTTCTTGGTGACAGACAAATAGGGAGACAGAGCTAGAGAGAGAAATTAGACAAGACCATTACCTCCTTGGCAGAGGTAAAAATATGAATACAGAGTGCGCATAGTGTACTGAACATATGTAATTAACCATTATTGAAGTGTTCAGGTATCGTCCAGTGAGGAGGCATTGCATCTTTGTTTAATTTTCAGAGAACCCAAAAACAAAGCTTGCAAAGTACTATTAGACAAAAACACTAGGGTAGACTTAACAGCTTAAAGTTAGTAGAGGGTCAAATCTATTTTTACGCTATCTTGTTTCAGACGTTTAACTACAATACCTACCTACGCCAACAACTTTGGCTGGCACATGTTACACTGCACTTAATTCAACCTTCTATTTTGAGAAATTTTTCCGTTTCTTTAGAAAGCTCACAGTACTTGCAAGGTATGGTGCGATAGTTGGCGGCTGTTGTAAATCTGCAGTTCTATTCAGCGCCCAAGAATCCGTATTTCATTAGAATTTTGTTACAATGGGATCAGAGAAGAGAGTGGCAAGCAGTTCTTCAAATGAAGTGACACGAGTTTCACGAACGAAAAGAAATTTGTATCGAAACACTGTATTACATTACCGTAGTTGGAACATGTATGAAATTTTCTGCCCTTAAGGCAAGAAATTTTTCCAAGATTCTTAAACCAATTAGTGGACCCGAGCGTGATAAAATTTACGCAATAATCGATATTTTTTTTATTAATATAGGACGTTGCGGAGTTTTCTCTTCTCTAACTGGCTTCATTTATCCTTTGTTGTGCTTTCAACCTTAGGGTTTTTTTTCTCTGACTTGTTTCCTCATTTTCACCCTCACGCTTATCAGCAGCTATTAATTACTTCTGTAACCTTTCTTGTTAAAGTCTTTCTTGACTGTATCGCATAGACGATTCATCTCTCTCCATGCATTCGTAGCATTTGATCTTGAGACTATAGTAATCTCGTACTACTTATACGTTCCCCATCTTCCTTCTTGATTAGGCGTGCGTCTTCAATAATGAGAGGAAGAAATAAATCGTGAGTAAAACACTGCAATGAACTTGAATGTAACTCCAGCCAGCTTGTATGCATGTCAGCGCTCCGTACGGTCTTGTGAACTTACATATCCGCTTCACTGAAATGCTGATATTTTTGGGTTATGAAACCTCGGTATGAAACAAAACTCGCAACTTCAGAGAACGACAGTGCGAAGGATGATATGCGCGTATATGGAGCTAGAGGAGCATCTGGTAATGGACAGAAATATATGGAACAGCAAGATCTGCTTCAGCAACCCCTCCTCCCTTTGAACGGGAATAATACTGCTGTAGAAGCAGAAGAGCGAGGCAGCAAGCTAGAAAAAATAGTTGTTTACCATCCTTGAAGAATCATCATCTCGTGAGTGCTCCATTAGTCATCTGCCGAATTTATACGTCGAGATCTGAGAGAAGAAAGTTATAAAATCGGACTCCATAAGGTCCATACACATTGTCCCGATTTCAAGAAGTGTTTCAAGCAAGAAGTGTCTTCAGATAAAGGGATATGGATCGCCTTTGCCAACTTCTGCAACCTGGTCATCGATTTACAAAATCTGCAACCTGGCTTATTTTTCGCCTATCGATTTCCTTCAAAGCGGACACGAAATAAATAAATACACCAAGCGTTTTCTGATAAAACGATATTTGTACTTTTTTTACGCTGTGTTCTAGTTGCAGACGACGTGATGTCTGCAGCCAATTCGCCTGCTTTCACACGGTTCGATGCAATTCCCTGATACAGTTACCTTCAGCACGCCGTCGAAGTCAGACGTCCTCAAGACTCTGACGCAAAGAGAGAGCGGTCCACTGCGCTCGGTCCTTTTACCATTAAGAATATTACTTTCAAGACTTTAAACTTAATTTCCACGTATACGAAGTTTTCTGTTTCAATTTGCTCCGGACAATTTTCAAGTCAACTTTTTATTTCTATGATTAACTTGCTTATTTCGAGCAAGTGAAGGCATTCAAGCTCGAGAGTTGCCGCCCAAACGTACTTAACTTTCTCTTTAGATAGCTTTACTCTATCGATCAACTCTTACTGCTTTTAAATGTAGAGGCTGTTCCCTGTTCTTTCCCTATTCCTAATGCTAGCTGGGGTGCAACTCCCACTCAAGACGCCTTTCAACTTGAGGTTCGTAATAGGCAGCATATATTGAACTTGTGTCTAACTGTGGAGCCGTATTTGTTTAGATCAGCTTTCTATTCAGATGAATTAAGAAACCTAATCCCCTTACGTTTCGCCTGATTGCTGTGCCCTGTATGTTCCAGTATTATCTGCTGGCTGCGGCCGCCGTGAATCCCCTCCGTGTTCGCTAGAAGCTCTCATTCTTCCTGCTGCGCATCTGCTTTATTGTAGTTTTACCTGCTTAGTCGCCAATAAGGAAGGTTGTAGCAGGCTGGGGATAGGGAGATGCGGCGTCAGTCCGAGGGTGGGGACACTGAACGGAGGTGGTTGTGGGAAGGTTCTGTAGTTCCATTCGAGTCTCTTTAGAATCCATTCGAGACGGGCAATTGCATATTACTTGCAAGACTTTAAACTTTATCTCCACGTATACGAAGTGTTCTGTTTCAAATTGCTCTGGACAATTTTCTGAGTCAGCTTTTTATTTTAACATGCCTTAAGCCTTTAAAACTTTATCGTCTCTTCGTTCAGGATTACTTTAGTAATCCGTTATCTGGGCAGCTCTGGAGTTTCTTGTACCGTATCATGAGGTGCCCTAAAAAGCTCCTGTCAACTGCTGGTCGCGTTCGATTGACCTCCCCGAGGTAGAAGTGTTGGTTTCGCTGCCCGGTTCTGGTGCGTTGCTTGAGGGGCCGCCCGTGATGCTGCTGCCCTGGGCCTAAGGAACCCTCGACCGTCTTGACGCTGACGCTCTACCGGAACTTATCTGTAACGCTGAAACCATAACGGCAAATCTTCACCTTAACAACACTTCTGAAAATAATTACCACCGATCTGAAACTCTAACTGCTACTAGAAACGGTAGCCTTTCAATAGACTTCCTTAACAGCCTCAACCTCCATTTGATTCTTAGACATCTTTTTAAAAGTTATCAACATCAAGAGTCTGTCCTTTGTTAACTTCAAGAGTCTATTGATGTCGTTATTCAAATTCTCTTAAGATGCTAGTTTGCGAGTTAACTCTCTTTCGATATTTACCCACTGCATGCATATTGCCTCTCTGTACACGCCTGGCATAAGCTTAGCATTCTACTATATTCTTGGAGAGTTGTACGGCCTTATTGTTTACTGAGTTGAATCCTCCGTAGAGGTGCTTTGTGTGGCTGTTCTTTCTTTGTTAAATAAAAGAGTTTATATACTTTTTTGTGTATTGCTTAACAACTCCTGTGTGGCGCATACGGTTCCCTATTACGGATGCAAATTGTTCACACATGGACGAATAGTGATGGAAACTTGTGTGAATCCACAGTCGGTTAAATTTTGAGGAATGAAGATTAAACTTTAAATTGCGCTTTCAGTGCGTAAGAAGATAGTACTTAGGAAAATTTTTGGTCCACTATATTCACTAACCTAGGTGAAAGAAACACTGCTGAACGTACAGTATATCAGAGTTTCCGCTCAATACGACGTAGACAGGGTTTTTATGAGAACTGCCAAAAACTCGCCTCCTCCTTTGTGCGCCTTTATACTGCGCTTTGTGCTCCCAATTTGTTGAAACACCTCTGACCTGAAACAAAAAATTGCCCGCAGCAGCTTCATCCCGGGATGCACTGGCACCAAACTCGCCACGCTGCATACATGCATCGCTGTGCTTGCGTTCAAGTAAGCTTTCTAGCCGCGTCACGACCACCAAAAGCACCACCATAAGCACTACCTAACCTAATCTACGATAGAGCGACTTGTGTCAATGGCACACAGCAGTTCCTTGAACGCAGCACGCACAGCGATGCACGTACACAGAATAGTCGCGAACGTATATAGGGCGAGGGGAGTTTGGTGCCAGTGCTCCCGGGATTACGGTCGATTTCGGGTCAATTCTAAATCCCGGGAATTTAACTGATTTCGTGGAATTCCCAAGATTTTTCAAATTACTACAGAAATTCGATCTGATAGTTCGGTTGCTTGCAGTGAAGCTGGTCACATACAATTCACAAAGTATAGAAAGAGAAGTTGAGGTTACTCTGTAGGGAAAAAAAGTAGTTACATCTTGTAGTAGTAGTAGTAGTAGTAGTAGTAGTAGTAGTAGAAGTTTTTACTAGCGCTTCAGTGGCACACTGCCTAGCTATATCGCGCCGAACTATTCCTGTGTTTAACCACAGGCTCGTGCGCCAACTAGGGCGCGTTTTAAATTGTCAATGATTTTTGTCTCGGCTTTTCTGCCGGTAGGTCT
>LQNS02277998.1:17116827-17127051 GCA_001587735.2 Parhyale hawaiensis
CAGGAACTGCGGCCAGATGCTACATCCCCTGCGGAGAAGGCACTCGGGACCCTTGGGTGCGTGATGCCCAAACATATTGTGGCAGGGAAAGGGCCCGCCACAATATGCCCCTGAGGGCTAGTTACATCTTGCTGTTGCGTGTGTGGTATATCACGAACATTCTTCTGTTGAATCTATTCAGTGACCTGGTAACTAGATTCATGCGACCGTAGATACTGTGTTTTAGCTCAAGATGTATCACTTTTGCAGTAGATATTATTAGTTTGTCTGATAAATTACGGTATTCGCACAACTACTGGGATAATTTTCAAATTCAACGTCACACACAAAAAAAATAAAAGCCTGCCGCGCTGAAATTGAATTACGGTTTTAGCTTCTGTGGCGGCACTGATAGTTGAGAGTTGTTCCAGTTGCCAGTACGTAAAGTTGTAGTTGTTTGTTGCCATCGTCCGAGCATTCCATCGCCGACTTGAGGAGGAGGCTCCGGAAGGGGCTTGGGCAGCGGGACGAGTAAGTCTAGGAGAGGAAGAGAGGCAGCCCCAAGTGGGTCCAGCCACAGACTGCTCACCGTGAGATCAGTGGGCTAGTTAGAACATGAGACAAGGTGACTAGCAGTCTGCTCACCATGACCACAGAGCTGACAGGAAGGATTATCGATCCATCCCACTCGGAATTTATATTCGGCTAAGACAGAACAGCGGCCCGAACGCAGCTGCGAGAGGATTGAGCGGAAAGGTCTGTGGAGAAGAGACTTCTCCGCACTCAAAGTAGGGCACTGATTGCCCAGAATCCTGCTGGGTGTATACGCAGCTGCTGCAACTGCTGATGTATGAAGTGACTTTAGGGCAGTACGGTACTGGTCTGGAGGCAGAATCCTTCAGTGAGGAGGGGGGGGAGGGCAATCTCTTGTTCAAATTCTGATTGGAGAATATACCGTACGCGACGAGGGCCGGAATCGGCTCCGATTGTAGCGTGAGCAGGATGAGGTACCCGCGAGGCACTGAGGAGGCACTGTTTTGACAACTTCAGACTGTCGTCAACAGGCAGACTCGAGATTTCGCGATGGAGGTGATACACAGATGCCCTGGTGTGAGCGCCAGTTGCTATGCGTAGAGCTGTGTTCTGCACCGACTGCAGCTTGCTTGTGTCAAGGTTAGTAGAGGCAAGGTTAGGTTCAGCTAACTCTCGAATCCATTTTTATTGAAAGATTCAGCAAACAGTAACGGGAACCAGTCGTTGATTTCTTAATTTCAGGTCAGATTAGGTATATTTAGGTTAGGTTAGCTTCTTATATATAAGTCGATTGCACTTGAAACCCTCATTAGTTATTGAAACTACAGTGCACCTCAACCCCTCTTAAGAGAAATTACACTTAAATAAAAACTCACTTAAACTCCTCTTTATAGCTAATTACACCTATATAAGCTGATTAAACTTAAATCCCTCAGTAGCTATAAAAATATGCCTAAATCCCTCTAAAGGTCATCCGCACTTGAGCCCTTCGATCAATAAATATAAATACGAACATGTATATACTGTATAATTAGGGAAAACTCAAAAATATGAGTCAAGAGCAGCAGTGCCCGCACAAACTGCCATCGGCCGAAAGCGAAGACAGCAGCACTCACAGCCTCGTAAATCTAGCTGGTAAACTTAAGGACTTTAACAACCTAGAAATGAGTAGCTATAATTAAGAAGCTCCAGTGTCAGTGGCTAAGAATAGAGTAACGTTATCGTACGCAGCGGTTTGAAGAGCCAAGCTGTTGTAGTTAGCACGCGAGTGCTTTAAAACAAAAGCACAGCTGACAATTGACCTAATTTTCGACACCTGTTTAGTCTTTATAAATTCGCAGCTCTGCATGCGGAAATCTAGAATTCACGGATATCTCAATATACAGATGCGCCAGTGGGATACTTTTTCATTATTCAAACGTATTTCAAAGTAAACACGCACAAAAAAAAAAAAAAAACAAAAGAAACCTTTTAGGACGTACGGGCCACAGGCCATCGGATTAGGTTGTTAGGTTCGCTCATCCTTTGTCATGGGGAGCAGTGACCCCAGTAGGACCCTGTATATGGGATACCTTAGCCTTAACAAAGCTTTCGGGACGTCTTTCCTTCGTACCCACTCTACTTTCTCCCACTTTCATACTCCTACTGACGTTACGTTCTTCAGCTCTTCCTCTTCATTGCCGAGTAGCTGTTCCTATATGCGCATAGATTCTATGCTGCAAAACCCTAGTGTATGGGTTCCACGTTTTTATCAACGTCAACACGCTTCTATCAACGTTCTATCTACCAAGATTTGATCAACACCATACAGCGCTTCGTAACATTTTACGGCACATGGGCCCGGCTTTTGTCCGACGCGTCTCTAGAAGATATTTTAAACGTGCAAGTACAATTTCTGAGGTACACATATGGATATGGTACGAGTCCACGAGCCATAACTTATCACTAAAGTTATACTAGACACCAAGACCAGGTAATACGATGTCCAGAAAACTATAGAAAGCACTCCGACCCATTCTCCGGCCCCAGTTTGGTAAGAGTCTGTATACGTTGCCATCGGCTGTATACCAAGTTGGATAGATTATAGCCAGGACCACGACGAATTACCTTGAGTAAGGTTTCATTAGAATTTCTTATCTTGATCTGCAGACTGGGAGCGCATTTCCTTGTCCTGACTTTGAGGCCGTCAGTATACTCAAGAGCAAATAAGCTACCGTCAGCTGCAGTTTGACGGCTCAAATAAATCACTTTTATTGTTATAGTGGCACTTGTATTCACCACAGTAACATCCGCAGAACGAGAATAAGGAGCATAATACAAACTTTGTTCGTAAACTGGTGCGAAAACCATAGCCGCAACCACTCGCGATATAGCTACCTATGAAAGCCTCAAGCACCGGGAAAGTCCAAGTATAGAATACGATAGGCTGCTTTTCTCATTTTTTGACACATTGCAAATCAATGATAAATGGACGACTCAAAATTAGCAGTGTTGCAGGAATAGCACTGAATGAGAGGGTTTTATTTAGCGGCTTTCTATGCTCCATTGGTTTGGGTATCAATCAACAGAAGGCCACTTTGTATCATTCAAACACTACGAAATAATTCGGGGAGCAAAGGGTCTATTAATTCAGAGATAAATATTTCTCCTAAAAATAAAACTTTAAAGCAAAGCAAAGCTGCCACCAAGTATGCCATACTATCACTAGACCAAGTAAAAAAACGCATTTATGTCGAATTGAAAGGCGTAGCATCTGACAGCAGATATACATACCTAGTAGAAAAATTATAGGTATACCATGTCACGGAGAGGTAACGTGAAGTCCGATGAATCCCATCTGTCGAGGGAAATACCAATTCCCTCATATTAGAAAAAATGAATGGGAAACAAACTTTGCTTGTTGAATGAGGTTCCACTGCTCGCTTCACACTTTGAGCAATTAAGCGTCGTCGCAACATAACATCAGTAGCATTAAGAAACATAACGGTACGACAATACAATACCTACCAGTGGCTACGGCAATGAAATATCGACATAGTTACCTCCGCCAATGAGGTCATGTTTTTGTCAAGTATGACTGCCTGTTTGTTTGTCACCAAGATAAATCAAAAAGATATGGACGGATCTTTACGAAAAGTTAACAGACATAAATGGCGATGATCGGTTTGTCCGCTTGTGTTTTGACTAATGTTTGGCAAACTGTTTGTTAGCAACATAACTTCGAAACTTATAAACGGATGAAGAATATTGCAGGAGCTTTTGTTGCTGTCAGAAGGCACAAATCACCAAATTTTGGTGCTGATGCAAAGGAAGTCATAGTTTCACCAACAATTTGAATTATCTGTAACGTTGCCTTGCTTGGCGGAGGTATTCGCTCTCAGAGTGCTCTAGTAAATAATTTTGAAATGCAATATCAGCAAATCAAACGGGTTATATTGGTTTAGTTTACACACGCCCTAATACATACATATCCTGATAGTTGACACCCATTTCCAACGAATATAAAACTATTATTGCATAAGCTTTACAGCTTTTGCATGCTATATAATACTGCTAAGTCCTGATAAACACTGATATCAATTTCAAGAAAGTATCCAATGAGGCAAGTGGGTACAGGAAACTTTACACACCACCAATACTGAAAACTCATGACAGACACCGTTGTTATTCTCTACCAAATAAGTGAATAAGCCAAAATAGCATTCAGATGGGGCGAAACAAGAAGCCATTCATAGCGACCATCTGTCCCGTATCTCTGGCTGACGGTAAAGAACAAAGAGAGCCAAGCCTTAGACTTCTAAGACCGTGCAAGTCAATAGGAGCCGAGGAATAAACGATCAAGTACTAGTAGCAATTTCCGATGATTGAAGCAACCGAAGGAAGTAGCAGGAGAACGAACGTTCCAATCACGATCAGTTGGTGGTTTTGATGGAGAATAACAGATAGTACTATTATATTTGATCTGTCCAGCCGAAATACGGCGCAGGGCATTGAATTTAAGACGCGAAGTGCACGTCGATTCCTTTCCATGTAACAGAAATTCAATCTTACAGGGCGTGACTTGAGCTCTCGCCAGCACTTAATTTTCGCCCGTCCACAGCGTAAATAAAGCTGAGTAATTTGCTTACTGCAACCCCGGCAACTCAATCGTAAGCCGCGAAGCGAACGCTCAGGATTGAAGTTGCGGTGAAATTGAAGCTGAGCGCATCACATTATTTGAAACGGACTGACCGAAACAATCCTGCCCAATGCCACAGAGCCCTGAATCCCAAACTACGGATCAATACCGACCAGCTGTTACGAGTATGTTCTGTATGGCGTCAAGGAGACCAGCTGAATGCGCCATGCACATTCACCTCACGAATCTACAACTCAAGCTTGTGTCCTGGCGGTAGGTAACTCACTCGAAGAGATTCCTCGGTACTTTTTGATCATCCACTTCCTGTTGCCTTTTGTGCTGCAGTTAACAGTTAGGGTAAAAACTTTATGAGTTTGCATGATTGAAATGAAGTGCTTTCTTGGCAGGTATAGTAAGGTGGACGTCATGGTAGGATTGGCGCTACAAGTCACGAGCTATACGGAAACTCTTCAATAGACTATGAGAGGCAGAGTGACAGCTACAAAATATTTGGGAACAAAAATTCGCCAAAGCTAACGTAAAAAGCTAGACTTTTCAACGTGTTCTTTCAGCCAATCGTCGGAATGCTATGAAGCGTCGCTCAAAGAGTAGAAAAGTACACCTCTTTTTTCCAAGTTTCAATTTACTACAAAATAAATGAGATATTATAAACTCTACAATTATTGTGACACTTTTTGAAGCAAACTGACTGGACGGCTTAATTACGTTCCAAAAGATCTTTTAGCCCACACACATTTGTGTTTACGAGGACAAAACAAAGGTTCTCGACGCTTAGCTCAGAGAACACGTTCAAAAGACTAACTTGTGAACCGGTCTTTTAGCATCTAATTCTTAGGCACTACCGGGGTACTGCACCCCTACAGTTTATTCCCCAGTAATAAACTGCCCACTGCAGGCTGTCTCTCCAAGACATATGAACAATTTCATTCTAACGAAAAACCAAATCTAATTTGGGCGTTACAGGTATGGTTAACCGTAGCTTACTCAGGCCACACCGTGTCGCTACAAGGGTTCTTTCCCCTACTGCATTCTTACTAGAGGATGAGTCCTTCATTTTGAAAGGCGGCAGCACAGCATGCGTAAAATACGGTTAAAGTCTTTCAAATGAGCAGTGAAGTCCACAAAACATACTTCCTCGAAGGAGCAAGAATTCCCTTTCAGCGCGATCAGACGAAATGCAGAGAAAAATGTTCTGTAAATAACAGTATAATACAATAATGTTGGCGAAAACATTAGTTCATCAAGACAAGATAATGATGTGATGGTAGTTTAATATCGCATTTTGCAATATATCCACCTCTAGCTTCCACAGCACGTTTGAAGCTGTCGGTGGCGTGACAACATGTGATTCTGCAGGAACTTGATTTTCTACAAGATTTAATTATCTCCCAAGGGCATGAACAAACGTTAGCTACTTGTTGCTTGTAACGGTCACTCTCCGCAGAATTTGACCTGAACGGCACCTAACTAGTTGCATCAGCACCGATGCTACTAAAATCCCCTTGAATGCAGCAAGGAGTGGTGCAGTGTAACCCACTCTAACCCTCGCCTATTCTGTCCCTTCAGGACCCATGGTCTGACTGAGGCGCGACCCCACTCTTAATTGCAGTGGTAACGTAGATCAGAGCCTGCAGCACTATAAGTTGCAGGATCGAAACGTCTCAACCTACTTCCTCCATGCAGTCAAAGAACGTAATGCTCAGACTCCCCCCTCTTGCCGGCTACCTAACAACAACTACAAGCGACATGGATGGTTTCCGATGAGATTTCTTGTCAAGAGTGCGTCAATTTAGTCCCTATAGCAGGAGCACTACTGATATTAAAGGAGCAAGCTCTACATAGCTTAAGAACACTCCACATAACAATGTCGGGATCTGCAAACACGAGGTTTGAGAAGTTCAGAAATCTCGCAAGGTTTTTCTCAGGTTGGGAAAGTTTGCTAATTGCAGCACTTATAGTCTTATACGCATAAGGAATTATTTTATTGTTAGCTTCTGAAAAGTTAAGTACATAAGTAAACATGTATCAAAAAATTACAAGAAAAGTCTGCACTGCGTCTAATCCCTCTCTAGCTTTGCCTAATGAAAACTGTAGTCTTGCCGGTAATGGTAATACACAGCTCGCAGCATAGCACAAGTTCTTCGGCACGAGTCGACAAGCTGTTTCTACAGTGCAGCATAAAACCGCCACATCAACAACAGGCAGTCGAACAAACCCTGAGTGAACAGGCAGCGGCTCGCAGAACTTGAACGCACATGGCACACTTGAAGTTGTCCCCAATGCAGTGACCGCTGTCGCTTCGCTACAGCAGCTGGAATTACTGACCAGAACAAAAAAAAAAAAAAAACAGAATTCAGCAGTTGCTAATGCTATCTGTAAACTACTACTGGTAATATTGATAATGAATAGAATCCTATTATTCTTACAGGAAGTACAATGTTATTACTACTGGTATTATCATTGAGGACTGCAATAGCAACGGCAAGGTATGAAGTTAACAACAAATTGCTTTTAGTATTTTTATTTACCAGCTGTAACCTTCATAAACTTTACGAAACAAATGCATTGTCTTCAGTGATACCTCAGACCAGTATAACGCATACGAGGTGTGAAAATATGTTGCAAGTCAGCCAGCAATTCTTCCTACGATCTGCAATGAGCAGCAGTAGCTTAAATGAAAACTTGACGCCGGTTGTTGCCTCCCAAGACCGCATCAAGGATACCACAATAATAATTTTCTCCATCTGCTATTGAAAGCCCAACGGTCGTACTAACGAATGATAGAAGCAAGGAACGGAGGGAGGAACAAGTACAATTATAATGTAATAAATGAATTAAAGCGGTTCAGTGACAAAGTTTACACACTGATCCAATTATTTATAAAGGAAGCACGAGACTATTATCGTAGAATATAAGAGAGAGCACAAGGTACGAAGTGCCGGACAAGCTGTGTTCTCATCATCACGGTCTTTGGTCTTCACCTCCACACGCAATAAATAGCCTTACAAGCTGTAGCAAAGCGACCTAACTAACGGTGGGACAGGCCCTCACAGGCACTTAATGGCACTTCCCACCTCATTTGTCTCGCAGAGTACAGCTATAAAACACCCCGCGCCATGTAGCCTACATCTAGCAACAGACTTTCTTAGTAACACTGGAAAATTGATCAGAAAAAGCTGGGACGAACGGATGTATACAGTTAGTGCTAGTTACGGAGGACGTGGCAGCGTATGTAGCTATAAAATATCCTTCGCCACGTATAGCTAGTAAATTATTAGCACTATACTAGGAGAAGGGTGGAAATTCCATAGTTAATTTTAAGAATGTCATATATAAAATTTAACAAAGCTAAGTTACGCCATTACACTTAGTATAACCTAACCCACTCAGTTTAAATTAACGCAAAGCACCTAACCATAAAGCACTCTTATTAAGTAATTCTGTCTCCCCCCCCCATCAAAAAAAAAAAGATCCCATCGACTCCTTAGAATATTCTCTTCCTCATCGACCTTCAGAAAAGTTTAATGAAAACTTTAAATAATTTCTGGCATTTCCGACGTGCAGTCTATTGATCGACCCCTAGAAAGCTCTCATCGACTCCAAGGGGTTGATATGGACAACTATGGGGACCCTTGGTCTAAGCTAGTACGTCCCAGCTACCTGTATGGAGATGCCACATATGCATTCACAGCAATAACTGGAAGCGGGGACGGGCAACTCACTCATTGCTCTGAAATACATTTTAGCCCGGTAGCTTAGATACGGTAGCGTGAACGATATGCATGTATATCGAGCTGCACATCTTGTCATCGCGTTGTTCCTACAAATGCTTAGTGTGGCTCCGGCATAAAGCAACTCGTCAATCCCAACGCACGTCGATCGTCAGTCCGATCGCGCGTTACCCACACAACGGCACGTCCAACCAAACGCTCCTTATCTCACCATAACCTAGAATGGGTGAACCTAACGTAACCTAATGGCCCATTCCATGCCCAAAGAGGCGCTACACGAAGGTAACCTACCTACCTAGTACCTAGCTACCGAGTCCCTCACTGGCGCGAGACTCCAAATATTGCACGAAAACCTCCCAACTTATGGTAACCAAAAGCTTCAAGCAGAAACATTTGATTGCAACTTGAAGAAAGGAAGAAATGCACACTACATTTGATTCATAGAGCTATTTATATAGCTGTTTTGGTCCTTACAATTAAAATAGCTCTGTAGAAAGATCTGGTTACAATAACTGAAGAGTTGTATGTGTGAAAGGATACGTAAACGAGATCAATGACAAAACGAAGTCATTCCGGAAGCGTAAACTTCAAAAACATGGGATAGATGCATCTTGCGGTAGAAATAAGGTAATGAAACCGATATTTTCTAACATATTCAACTGAATTCACTTTTTTTTTGACATCATCTCCTTCAAAGTTTCTGCTTGTTTTTGGGAAACCACGTATTGCTGAAGACTTTTTTCACGCTTCATAAAGCAACGCTCGAACTCAGAAACTGAAATTACCTTTAGCTGATCGGTTACGGCTTTTAAAATATTTTCCAATGTCCCAAAATGGTGTCCTTTGATGGAAATCTTCATTTATGGAGGAAACTCAAGTCACAAGAACTCAAGTCTGGCGAATAAGGCGATTTAAGATCCAAAAGAATATGGTTATAATTGCTAAACTGGTTACCCGAAGTCGCAGTGTGGCTAGGCACGTTATCGTGTTGCAGTGCCCATTTTTCGTGATGTTCGGTCTCATCCGAATGACTGATAATCGAAGTCTTCCAAAAATTTCTTAAGAAATATGCTGACTTCTGTTTAGTCTTGAGACACAATTAGCTTCCTCATGGATGATCCAATGGCCAGCAAGAAAGTAAATGTGCATTGTTTTGATTCATAATTCATTCTGGCTTCCAGGGTTGCAATAGGGGTGACAACGGGGAGTGCATGCAGTGAAACCAGGACTCGAGAAGAACCAGCATCACCAAACGCATACTAAAGTTTATTAAAGCTGCAGCGGCACTGTGTACTAGTCTGAAAGAAACTGAACAGCGCAGTTTTGCAGGATATTGTTGTCTCTCAATGTCAAATCGCAGTAAAATAAATTGTTCACGAAACTAATCGCCATGGACCACCGGTTGACTATATCGGTTGGTTTCACTCTCGCAATGACGACGCATATATGATATGTTGACATGCATTCTCTCTAAACGGCAAGCCATAACTGTTGCTTGATCAAACGCACCGCTACCATGTCCCATAAGTCCAAGCACACACCTCGTACGCCTATCCTAGAAACCTGTCGGAATATCTGATGAATCTCCGGGGGGCTCGGTTCCCTCCAAAACATCAGGTAGATGAATCCATCCTAGGCCCATTTCGTGTCCTCAAAGCAGCAACGCCCCAGAACAGGACACCGCCTGCGCTCCCTGTCAACACGAGAGTCACTGAACCCATGACTCGTGCAGAGCAATTAGGTCGTCCCGTGCCAACAACGAGGCAACCCGACACGGTCACTCGCTGCTTCCAGGATCATTAGAGTCACTCAATATGCAAGCGACATGCGCACGCACTTGAC
>LQNS02277998.1:17192834-17218834 GCA_001587735.2 Parhyale hawaiensis
AGGGAATCTTTCAAGGATTCCAAAACTGTCTTTGTTTTTATTCTAGCATAAAAACTGAGGCAGTTCTATTCTTTTAAAATATGTACATATATATATTATATATACATATATATAAAAAACTAAGGCCTAAACGGAAAAGGTTACAAGAATAAAAAGAGTTTTGTTTTCAATTTTACATATTGTGTGAAAATTTCAGTAAGATCGGACCACTAATAGAGAAAATTCCAAAATTTCGGGACGACCCCCTTAATGAACTATAGCTATATACTCCTCGGTGTTTCACAATCACAACTCGTGTTTCACCCAATGAACCGGGCGTTTGGATGCTCCATCTTCTAGCAGTATGATCTACATGTAAAGTTTCATATTGAATTTAAATACGTGAAGGAAACATTCAAGATATTACAAGTGGTAATGTGCGCGTACAAGGCAATATTGCATCGATTATTTTATTTCTAATAATAGATGCAAAGGCCCGTCAATGATAATAAAAGCTCAAAAAATTACCGAATCATTCACGTTTCTGTTATGATTGTCGTTAAAAAAAATGAGGTGAAGAGGAAATAGTCTATACGTCATGCTCCCAGCTCATACAGACCACGAAAGACATTACGTTCGCCTTGATTACGCAAATTAATGTTTCTGCGATTAAATAAGAGATGAATATCTTCGACATGCACATATATATAGAAAAGAAAATTACCTTCAGTCAAATGAAATATTATTTACCAATATCTGGAGTTTCGTAAACTACGGTTTGGTAGCATTTATCGAATAGACATATGACAACCGTGCGGCTTCATTAGGCAAGTTGACGTTCTTCAGTAAACACGGGTAGAAAAGTTGGTCATCCTGCAGCCGATCGAGTCAGACTTACTTCTATGTTCGGCTGTGGGCAGTTGCATGTCTGCGCTAGAAGCACAGTTCACTTACTATAGTAGTTATGTCAGATCTGAGTGTACGCGCTACGCCTTTGAAATCTTTAGAATTGTGACGTCAAAATAACGTCACGCCACTGTGGAAATACCAAAGATTCCTCCATGCAACAGTGGCGTGACGCAATTGTGACGTCACAGATCTGAAAATTCAAGGGCGTAGCGATTAAACTAAAATCTGACACAACTATCTTCTGTAAATGAACTTTGGCTAGGAGTACCTGGAATTAAATATGAATCGTGATCATGGAACCGTCAAGGATGTCGTCCATTGTGGCAAAACAGGGAGGAATACACCAAAGAGAGATCATAGGAGGAAGATGTCTACACGGGTTATTCGCAGACTGAAGATTCTGATGGCAAAGACTTCCATTGAACGACTAAGATTCATTTGGATAATGCTGGCCTCTCGAAAATGGGTGAAACGATGTGGCGCAAACCTGTGTAGACCCTTGGCAAAGTAGTGAAACCTCTAAAACGACCTCCATTCACAAACAACATAAGAACCAAAAGCTAGAATCGACGCATAGATTCCTAAAGATGGATTTCAAGAATATTATATTCATGAATGAGTGTCGTGCCACCCTAGAGGACGAGACGGCTGGTCATTTGGCTGGATATTAAGGCCATTAACCCAGATTCCGGATTTATCACCAGCATGGCGCTGGAGGCATAATGTTTTGAGCTGAAAGTAAAGACGACGTCATTGAATCATACAAGGTAAACCAGGGGGTAAAGCATAACTCAGAAGCCTAAGCCTTGACAGAACTCTTGACAATTGCCTCGATCGTGCCTTTGTAGTTAGATCAACCTCTGTCTTTACGAAAGACCTTTTTTTTTTCGAAATGATAATGCTCCTGCACGTAAATCTCAGTACACCTCCTACTAGTTTTAAGAGGCTGATTATCAAAGAGAGAGGGTGCAGATGGGATGTCTTTTTAGTGCCCCAGAACTGAATTTCGTCGAGAACCTGTGGGCCATCATCAAAAGAAGATTGGAATCAAGGGATGCCATGTTTTGCATAATGTGATGAAGCTTCATTCTTTTGAAATAAAAATTTTCAAAATTTAAGTCGCCTTCCATATGAACCTATGGCTTCTAAGTGCCTCTAAAAGAGTAATGTAACGGTATTCTTTCTATTAGCCAACAAATAATGATGAACGTTTGCATAATCAAGGTGAACGATGATGATATATCCCCATTTGAAAAAAAAACAATATATATTAAAGATATATTTGTTCATACATTCCAAAATTGTTGCCATCATATTTAACTCTAGATTTCAGGAAATTGCATTGAGTAACAAGCTTGGAAATAACTTTTACGCAGGAAAATATTGTAAAAAATTTGATCTGCATTAATCAAGACGAACGCACTGTACGGCGCAAGATTCCCAGGAGGCGAAGAAGAGATGGAAGGGATCTCTCAAATGCTCTCTCATACGCACAAGTACAATTGTACAATGTGCACATCAACAGAAAACGTATCTTAAAAGTACAAATGGTTTAGGACCTCGCATATCGATTACAAACCGATTCTAGAGAACAAAAAAAAAATGAATGAAAGAAAAAACAGTCAATAAGCCAGGCAAATTTTACAAATCAATTTAACAACATTTGACAAAAATGAGATGCTATTCGTCATATGTGTGGCAAACGAAATAATTTTTGCTTAACCCTCTACCGAGAGGCTAAAACGAAGTTTTCGAAAAAAGAGCATTATGGAAGAAACATTGTCTGGTCACTTGCTCAGTAAAGGATTAGTTAGTTGTAGTCAGAAAGTTCAAGCCTTCGTTTCCGAGCGGAACGACATCACAGAGGAAAACAACAAGGGATATATAGAAACGGGGAACCCATGCTCGAAGGTGTTCCCCCACAGGATCAAAGCGCATAGGAGCAGCAAGTCGGGAAAGAAGAGGAAGAACAGAATAAAGCATGAGCAAGTACGAGTACGAAATCGGAGAAGCAAAGTGGGCACGAAAGACCAGTAAAGCATTAATTTTATGAGAGTGGCAAGCTCATCTAACTGCGCTCTTCAAATAATCGCAGAGGATAATTCTGATGCTTGAATTTGATAAGAACATAAGGGGTTTACGGGCTGAGGAAGAGGCAAGAGGAGGTGATAAAAGCAAGGGAACAGTCGACCTTCTCTGGCCCACGACCACACCCTTCTGGGAGGTGACACGATAACGAGGGAAGGGGCATGGGGGTTGGGGGAACTGGAGCATGAGGCATGCACAGCTTAGTTCACCAGAACGAGCTCGTTCTAACCAATTCCGACCGAGGTATTGTTCTTAGTATATACAAGGATTACTGCGCTAACCAAGGTACTGTTTCAAATACATCAATTATTGTGTTAAACGAATATTTAAAATTTATTCATAGATTACTGCGTTGAGGTAATATTCCCACACATAATTTACTGTACTGAGAGAATATTCTTAATTATGCACACAGATTACTGTGCTGACAGAGGAATTACTCCCATTTATACAATAAGTAGATTCCTGCCATAACGGAGACACTATTCTAAACTAAGTGCATAGATTGCAATGTTACTGAAGAGATTATTTTATTTTTGTACGCGCACTAATGTCGCATTAACACAGTGCTCGCCAAAGCATTACTCTTATTTCATTGCATAGATCTTTACGCTATTCGACGTATGATTCTGATTAAGCACGTAGATTACACTGCGAACCAATTTTGGTACTCATCTTAATTTAGTGGACAAATTACTGTGCAAACGAGGTATTTTCAATTTAGTACATACCACTATCATGATAACCGAGGTATTACTCATTTAAAACGACGATTACTGGGTTAACCGAGACAAGTACATAGCTCCTATTTTAGCAGGTGCAGAGGGTACTGCGCTAACTGAAGTATTATTATTCACTTAGTACATAGATTACAGAGCTAAATGAGGTATCAGTCTCAACTTGGTACGTAGATAGAGTGGACACAAGTATCTGCATAACGAAGTTTTGTCATTTTTAGAAAAGCCCCCGTTCTGAATTTGGGGTGAACTATGCATGGTGACTATTATGGAATTTAGGAAACATGTAGGCTACCGAACCTAATTACCAGAACATATACCGTACAAAGGATTTTCAACTCTTTCTTTGCGGAGTTTCATAAAAATGACAAGATTTAGCCAGTGGAAATACTTGCATCCACTTACTGCGAATTACCTTGCCTTCACGGGGATACCTATTAAATAGGCTCAAAAGATGGAAACAATATAAGAAAGAATGCCTACCATGAAATTCTTCAAAACTGGCAAAAAAGACGGTCTAATTCCACCGAAGTACTGGTTAGTGTGTTGTTATTAATGGTTGTGATGAAAATAATAACGTAAATATATGGAACGACTGGAAGAACAAATAAGCAACAACCACAAGAGCGTCAATGAACATACAGATCTATCATGCCAGCATCAATTTTTTTTTTTCACAACCGGAATGCTCTTTCTATCTTGATAAATTTGGCAACATTTTTTGCAGGTAATTCAAACCTTTTAAAAGTGTCAACTATTCGAATTTATGAACGAAGATGATTAATTCGATCGGGAGGAAAGAACTATTCCCTGTGAACATATAAATGTGCGCTCTTGACTGAAGACAGTTGCCATAACTCAAGGGTAAGTACGGCTTTTGCGAGAGCACAGCTGCAACTGCCTCTGATCCGCATCGACCGGGCTACACGAGGCAACTTCTGCTGCGCATCATTCCCAAGGTGTTTCCCACACAACCACCGCTGTGACCGCCCATTGCCCACTCTGTGGTCTCTCACTTGAGTGGCTCGTGTTTTACAGAGCTGTGCGAAAACTCACTGAATTAATAAATAGCTACGACTTACACATCCCTCGAACAACATCGAAGATCGATTCTTAGAAGCAAACGATCAAAATCACAAGTCAAAGAAGTGAAGCTACACGTTAGATAGTTGTTAGTGAAATGTTAATATCGTGGGAACAATCTTACGTACGTCAGCGATGATGCATAACAAAACTATCATGAAAGGCGGAGCCGACACAAGCTCTATAACCTTATAGAGACACAGTTGAAGCCGAGGAGCAAGTAATCGGTGCACAAGATGATTGATAAGACGGTAATGACATGCTGCTAGTCAGACACTAGTAAGACTCTACATCGAGCGAGGCGTAAAGTTTCCGATGCAATTGGACTAGTTGAGCACCTGGTGGCGAACATAATGGCGGAGATGACAAGGCAGAACGGGCAAACACTCACAAATTGCTGCGGCAATTAATCGAGAAGACTCCGAGTCAGAATTGATAAGAATGACTGAGTTGTACAAGGTCCATTACGAAGTCACAGACGGGCCCAACAATTAAGTATTATTACCTCCGGCAACGAAGTTGCTTTGATGGAGTTTGTCTCTTTGTCTATTTGTTTGTCTGCCTGTCACCAACATAACTTGAAAAGTTATTGACGGATCTCAACAAAATTTACAGGGATTGTTAGGTATGTTAGGAGGATCAGATGATTGACTTTTAGGGAAGATCCATTCATCCGTATATTTGTTTCTCTGCCCCTTTTTTTTCTTGATGCCATAACTCAAAAAGTTACGGATTTGTTTTTTAATTGCATGAGTTGTTCGGTGTATCACGAAGTGGAAATGGCCAACTTTGCGACGACCTCTTTATTCGTTTGTTTGTGTCTGTGTTTGATTTTATGCTAGTTAACAAAATAACTCAAAGCTATGAACGTATCTTAATGAAATTTACAGAAATTGTTAGTAATATTGAAAGACATCATTGATTAAATTTTGACGATCACTTGGTCTATTTGTGTTTTTGACTAATGGTTCCTCGAATCTTTGTCAGCAACATAACTTGAACAGTTATGAATGGATCTTCAAGAAAATTTTACAAGCTGTTATTACTATAAAAAGGCACAAATGATTAGATTTTGGTGTTGATACAAATGAAATCATAGTTTCAGAATCAATTTGAATTTTCATTACTACTGCCTTACTTGGCGGATGTATGCGCTCTCAGAGTACTCTAGTTACAATAGTATTAGTAAAAAAAATCCTGCATTTCGTTAACGGTAAATGCATATGATGAAAATAAGAAAGAATTTTAACAATAGCAAAGAAAGAGTTGGAAATCCCATATGTGAACTATACAGGTTAGCGGCGAATGCTAACAGCTGGGATGAAGAACAAGAAAGGCAGACGAGAGGATATAGGAAGAAGGCAGAGGGCGAAGAAGACGTCAAAGAAACAGGCAGTGGCACACAGAATTTGTCACGACAGCCCAACGCCCAGGCAACTGATGAAATTAGCTAGCAAGCACAAGAAAGCTGTCCCGAAGGACTAACTTATGTCAAAGTAACTGATGAAGATCCACAGATGTGAAGAAACATAACAAAACGACAGGAGTTAGTTGCTTATACTCGTAAATACGCGCAATATTTAGCTGCAACAGACCCTACCTATAATACGGTTCTGCTTCCTAAACGAACTAACCAGTGAGTCGGTCACTCACCGAAAAGATAAATACCTAGCTCTGGTAATAGGTCTGTTGGTTCGACTCCTGCCAGCTATCTGATCTAATCGAGATAGCAGTGTTAAAGAAGTGACCTATTTACGGTATTGTTTCGAGTGAGTCAGGTCCTAAATATTAGTCGTTTGAACAATAAAAAAACTTAAATTCAGCATAGAAACGAACTTTTTCCTCAAAATCACTTCCAATTGAATGCCGAAGGGCCAGCATTTCCTGACCCCATTTCGTCTACCATTTTCTGAAGCGTGAGGAGCGATCAGGAACCGCGCAGTGTCGGAGTTTTCTATGCAAAGAAGCGGCAGAAAATATGGGCCAACGCCTCCTGGCCCCAGGGAGCTCCTTACCTTGGCTGCGAAAGCTTAGGGTTTTCTGCCAAGTTCCTGGGTTTTTTCTCAACGCCTAAAATATGATTCATGTAAACTTGGCTTTTTTCGTTCTTTTCATGAAAGTAATACAACTAATGAGCTCGTCAAACCAACTCAGTAAGTAAAAAGCACATGTTTTTATCAACGCTTAGATGCTTACACCGCTATTTCTTTGCCACATCATAGTTTTTTAACGGTGCGATTTTGGGGTTTCTCAAAAATCCCATTAATTGCCCAGTCTACTCTTGTCTCCTCCGCACAGGAATAGATAGGAGCCCCGCAAAATCGATTGGCCACCTCGATGGGCCGCTCACCGTAAAAAGCAGAAGAGGAAGTACAAATAATGACCAACCCAACCTTACATGGCAACCTTAGTAGCAGCTGAGGTTTGATGTAACATTCCTTGCGGCAAAGTCACTCAGGATCCCTTGAGGCGCAAGATCCAAACTAGACGGATATGATTGGCCAGAATAATACCCTGAGGGGAGGGCGGCGGTCACTGTCCTAGGCACTCTCCTCACTCTCACCGCAAACGGAGAGAGCAACACCCGGGCTAACAGCAGTAAACACCTGCCCAACCTGCTGTCTACGCACGGCGTCGCCAACACACACCACATGACACATCGTCCCCCGGCACAACACGGCAGGGATCACAGAGCTGCGAGGTTCCCAATGTCTGCCATCGCCTTATCCTGCAGGGAGGCGAGCCTGCTTAGCCAAACAGACTAGGGCCTGTCATCGCCTTCGTCAGAGCGACGCGTCTGCTTGGTCCAACAGGCCAAGGCAACCTAACAACAACCACCCCACCCCAAACCCCCCCACAGCACAGGTAGCAAGACGAAATCATATTACGGTTAAAAATGGGAGAACTATTACAGTCATAACCTTTACCAGACACCAAATAGCATAAGTTAATAGATCAATTACGGTATTAAAATAAAAAAAGCAAAAAGCTTTCCAAGTGTGGAACTGTTGATGTTGTAAAGGTGAGGTATACATGAGAATCTTCCACCACACACTGTGACCATCCTCTCACTGCGGAAGTTCACCTACTTGTATACATTCTGTAACTACTGAGAGGCCTGGTCTTTCGAATTTGCAAGTGTATATATGACAACCGGAAACACAGGTGCAAAATCCGCCAACTGAAGGTCATGAAGGGCAGTGATTTAAATGACCGAACACGGAACATGAGATAGATAAAATCAGGGGACAAGACCGTTAACTGATAAGTAGGACAGACAATAAGTGCATGTTCGCTTGGGCGCCGAAATTAAGCCTGCGAGGCATGGCTTATCCGAAACTCCAAAGAAAAGCTTTAGCTTTGCAATGCGAGTGTTGGAAGCAATCTCATTACCTTGAATTGGCAGAAATTCCAGTTTACGGAGGAGGATCGAGTTCCCGGAAACTTTAAGGGAAACGAATTAAGAGTCAATGCTCGAAACTCAATTTACCGGGTCGAAGCCAGCGCACATGTCTGCAGTTTCGAACAAGTCAAGCCTCGAGTGCTTAACTTCGGCGCTCAATCGAACTTAGCCTTAGCATGAAGGAATTTTACAAAAAAAAAGCTTATGGCATCAACCTAGGACATTGGAACCGGCCAAGACATACAGATACAAATTCAAACATACGTTTACTATTATTTTCAACTAGTTGCAACATACACATCAATGCAATGAGAGCTGCAGATATACTTATGGCTTACAATGTTTACAGCTGTCAGTAACGTGGTGAAGTGACGGTTCACACTCTGATTCTTTGAAATAAACATCCGCATCATATTTCACCAGTGTTTGGTGACTTCAGTACATGATATGGTGGCGTTGTGATGCTAGTCAGAGCCATNGTCAGTAACGTGGTGAAGTGACGGTTCACACTCTGATTCTTTGAAATAAACATCCGCATCATATTTCACCAGTGTTTGGTGACTTCAGTACATGATATGGTGGCGTTGTGATGCTAGTCAGAGCCATTGTCTTACAGAGGACGAGAATGGATACCGAATACCGAAATCCAAGTGAAAGTTTATGAGCCAAGCTACGGGCCGCAACAACGCGTAAGTGACTTTTTAACGCTTCAATTGTGCTAGTGGGAGTCATTGTCTAAAACAAGGCCCTGTTATACTACAACGAGTTAGCGGCGCATGCCTGACGTGAACGGGAAAATTCTGATGACATACGTTGAACTCGCGACGTATTTTTCATTCTTGGGCGTGTAACTAGCGCGGTCATAACTAGTTGAACGTACGGTATACAGAATACAGGACGTATTTGTAACGTACAGAGAGCGATTCTATAAATTAAAGATAACTTACGCGTTACATAATTGGGCGTGTTGCTGGCGTTAACGACGTAGGGCAAACCTACTGTATGTCTAACGCGTCTAGCTTATGAATAACGCAGCGCAGCGATTGGCCGACGGACAGGTGACGTGCCTTATAAAACCCCTAATCACGCGCGACAACCGAAAGCAGTATCTATCTTGTTATCGTAATGGGAGCATCAGCATCATCAAATTCTTCTCAGTCATGCCTCCTAAATTTTTCAAGGAACGGCTCGGAACTCCAGGGTTTCGGTTCCTACTAAATCGTCGAAGTGTGACAGGGCCTTTACAGAGGACGAGAATGGACACCGAATTCTGTGTTTTTGATGCCCTCATCTCATTCCAAAGCGGAAGTTTATATAGAGCCAAGCTACTGAGCACTGTAACGCATACGGGACTTTTTAGACTAACTTGTAGTAATCTAATATTTTCTCATCTATATAAGCTCAATTAATGTGTAATTCTTCTATTACTATTTCTTCTACTTCACATGAGAGTCCTGCAGTCGAGCTGCAATATTCACTGACTATATCATCCATGTATTTAAATAGAAAAGATATTTGAAGTACGGAATAATAATCCATATCGAAGTATCTGATTACCGTATCAATTCATTTGTGAAATACAGAAACACACATTGAGAGCGCATACTGATCTTGAATCCAGAATATCGTTTTGATCATTCGTTCCTCTCAACATTCCTAACATTTCTTGTAATTTTTTTGAAAATCCTAGAGAAAGTTAGAAACTCAGTTAGCCTATATGCTCTGACAAACAAGTCAAACACACAAACGGACGAACACACCATCAGAAAAACTTGCTCATGAGCAGTTTATATCATTCCTGTCGGTTCCAGCTAGTTCGTGAAAAAAAAAAATCCGTTCATAACTCTTTTGGTCATGTTACTTAGAAACACAAAAACAAACAGACAAACGGATGAAGAGATCGTCACAACAATTTGATCGTTTGCTCCCAATAACATTCCTTAATTAAGGTGAGTTCACACGTCATTCATGTCAGAGCCTTCAATCACGCTAACGAACACGAACTGTGCGTCAACTTTTTCTGTCTCTCCACACGCAGAAGTATCCAGTCAAATAAATGACGCAGAGCGTTCAGTATATCGTTTTACATTTTCGCTTATACAATATTTCGAGTCTGTCTCAAGTCACATTCGCATCCCATAATCTTATAACCTGATTTAGATAGGAACAGCCTACTTTCAGAACATTTATAGCCTGATAGATCGATAGAAGAGAAATCAGCTCAGAGCATGGCGTCCGTGTTCTTACAACATGTTGAGGTTTTTTAGTTTTGTTGTGTTAAACGGAAGAACAGTGATTCTGATCAGTAAAGTGACGATAAAAAAACATATTTGTCGACTTGTTCATGATTTGAAACCGCTAGAGAGGATAACTTCAGTATTTATAGGTTCCGTTTACCGAACTTGAATAACGCAGAGTGTCCACAAACAGACATGCTGCAGCGCGTTCAGTCTCACGAATTTGCAGCAGCTGCTTCTTTCAAAAATCAACGCGCCGCGTCCATCAGTTTGAGTGAACGCGTTGACATGAATGACGTATGAACACGGCCTTGAATATTGTGCAAATTTCATAAAGATCCGTTTAATACTTTTCTGAGTTACTTACAGCCTATTGCCAAGAAAAAGAAATTACATAAACTGTTGAGCAGATCTTCACCAAAAGTTACTCATCTGTTTCCGCTAATTTGTGTAATCATCCCTGTGCATTTCATGAAGATCTGTGCATAATTTGATTTATCTTGGTGACAGAGAGACAAAAAACACAGAGAGAAACGCAGACAAAAACATTATCTTCTATAGGCGGAGTTAATTAATCTGTGTCTAAGTTACATACGTAATAGAAACACGTTAGATCACATCATATATCGATTGCTACTAAGTAATTCTCTGCTTTGTAAATAAGTTTAAGCTGAAACTGCATAAGTGCACGGTATATGGTAATTGATTTACAAAATAGTCACAACACCTATTCATGTCCTTAATTAGGTAAGAAAGGAAGCACATGTAATATTTCTGAAATAAAGGTTATCAGTGTGCTCTGAAGAGTCGCTTTGTTTTCCAGTGACGCCCCAGCCAGTATACGCGCACGGCACATCCCTCACTCCGGCTCCACCAATAATTCTAATTCTTGTCTGGCTAGCCCGTTACTGGTTTTATAAGCTAGAGAAAACAATAAAAGTGAAAAAAATGTGTATGTCAAGTGATGCAGAGTTATTTCGCGGCTGTGTCTCGCTTAGAAAAAAAAAAAAATAGGCATGCCACACTAGTCATGTCTTCGATGAAGACGAAAACGCAGATCAGTGTTAAATCTGATGGGATTGAGTAAACGAATGCTCAGAGTAGGTACTCTCCTAATTAGACTGCTATAGCGTCAGGATAAAATAGGATTATATTCTGGAAAATGGGCGTTGTATATGTTCAGATAATAACTTTTTAAATTAAATTTTTCCTGTTTCGTAAAAAATATGCGTGCAAAACCTAAAATATCTTATGGCTTATCTGAGCTATATAGTACTTGTGGTATTTAATATTGGGGTAAAGTCTAGCTGATATGCTTTGTACCGTAACCCAGGGTTAGGTACTTGATCACAGGGGGTGATATTTGGCAGATTTTGGGCTTTCCCGAAAGACACGAGCAAAACCCAATTTCCAGGCAATCTGGTAACAAACCATTGTTTCCCGTCTTTGTAATAACTTTTCTATTTTAGATCGTATATTGGAGTTGCAGCTTCAAAAGTTGCAGCTTCAATTTTGTACATTCTTTTTCACTGTTTATAACTAGACCTACAGCAAGAGAGTAAAGTAAAGAACCTTGCTTGAATTAAGTGCATCTTTTCCTTCAAATAATTTAAATAATTTATCCCCTGGCTGTCCCCAGCTACAGGTCTTCAGGACTTTTCTGAGGCCGGCTACCGCTTGAAATCTAACTTTTCCTTTATATTGCGTAGTTTTAGCCATCGTTTCCACGATACAGGCAAATCCACGCAAAGTACTTCTAGCATGGCGATAGAAAAGTGGAACCCATACTCGACGGTGTTCCCATATAGGATCAACGTGCATGTGAACAGCAAGTCAGAAAAGGAGAGGAAGAGCAAAATAGAGCATGAGTAAGAGCACGAAAGTTAAAAAAAAGCAAAGTGGACGCAATGGGAAGACGTCCGGAAAGCCTATTGCTAAGGTAACCTACAGAAAAAAAAAATCCGAACTGAATGCAGTACCCAATATATTAGGAGCGCAGCACCCTGAGATATTCGTTCTTGAAGATAACAGTCTTCAAGTTAACACATGGAAGAAGATTTACAGTCGGCCTGTAGATTTACACTAGGTACGGTAGGTAGTGGGCAGTGAGGGTTCACCCGTTAGGTATGGCACAAGTAGTACAACTTTGCACAGACATCCTGAAGTAACATTTTTATTCTATATAGTATGACCAAAAATAAAAAACTTTCGAGTTACTAGAGAAATATTCTGGTAAGAGATACGGTGCGTACTGCGAATTTATCTTGAATATTCGAAATAAAATACACGGTCGCATCAGGATGATGTGTGTGATAGCTATATTAAGGGCGGAGCACCCTGAGGTACCGTATTCTAAGGGACGGTTCACAGGTCCCTCATCGTAACGCGTTCGATCACGAAAATGAACACGAGCTCTCTGTCAACTTTTTCTCACTCTGTCCACACTTAGAAACGTCCTTCATTCAAATGAAGGACACCGCGCATTCACTTATGATCTTATTTCTTTACATATTCACTTATATTTCGCTTCGGTTTGAAGTCGCAATCGTATCCAATAATCTCATAGCCGGATTTTGAAAGGAACAGCCTATTTTCAAAATATTATTAGCCTAATAAACCGATAAAAGTGGAACCAGCTCGCACAATCCACTTCCTTGTTGATCAAAGATGGCGTTTGTGTTCTAAGTACATTTTCAGGTCAACTAGTTTTCTTGTGTTAAACGGGAATACAGTGATTCTGATTGTTAAAGTGACGGCAAAGAAAAACATTTTTGTCGACTTGTTCATAATTCAGTATTTATAGGTTCTGTTTACTGAACTTGAATGACGCGGCCCATTCAGAAAACGGACGTGCTTCGTCCTTCAGTCTCTCGCATTGGCTGCAGCTGCTTAGATCAAATGAATGCGCCGCGCCCATCAGTTTGACTAAACGCGTTACGATGAGGGACGTGTGAACACAGTTTAATATGGGAGGAAAATTGACAATTGGCCTGAAGATTTACACTAATGGATAGCCAGCGCACGTTCGCCCGTTGTACAGTATCATAATTTTGCAGAGGAAGATGCTGGTTTAACTTTTTTCCTAGATAAATAAAAATTCATCATTTGAAAATAAGTACTATTAATGAGTGATACAGTGCGTAATACTAATTAATGATGTAAGTAGCTACTATAGTATTTGAGTTGGAAGATCACTCAAAATATGAGCGCCATATATATGTAGAGACAGGGTCGCGGTGAAGTCACTGCTCCCCATACCATAGGATGGGCGAACAAAACCTAACCCTATGGTCATAAATTATTTTATACAGTTTTATCAGTTTTGTTTAAGGCTTTGCATACAGAACAAGTGTGGCGCTTAGATTATTTTCTCGGAAAATTGAGAAAATTAGTAATTTTCTTGTATTCAGTCTTGTATCAGCCAGAGTTTTTTATGAAGACTATAAGGCCTAAAGCCGAAGTGAGACATATTGAGGGGTTAGGAGTCGGAGTCGGAAATTTGACTGAGAAGTCTCATTCACTGTGGAATTGGTTCATCCGAGACTCTGCAACCCTGTTTTTTACAATGAGGCCACAAGCAGGTATTGCGAAAAGTTTCAGTGTAAGAAACAATACGTTTCGCTGGATCACTAGCAATTTGATGACCATGTCTGCTGATGAAGTCATGAAGAGTGATAGGATTTTTTTTTCAATCGTCCAGTAACTTCCATAGGCCTAAGTTCTACTGTGCCGTAGGATATACCGGTAGGTAGTCTTGACAGGAGTTACAAATTCTCGGTATGCATGGTTCTCAAGTCAAATCTCGTCGCTTGGCCCAGGTTGCAGTTCCAGATCGCCTTCAATTAAACTTGCGCCGAACTTTCTACCAGAAGCCACAAGCTACATATAAAGCCGAAGATATAAAGCTAATATGCTCTGTCATCGAGCTGGAGTACCACGCTATTTACATTTTCGGGTAGACTATACGGAAAGAGCAGAGGAATCGAAAACGATGTGACACCATAGTCTAAGTGGCATGAACACGGTACTGCGTCTTACTTATCACCAGTATGATCGACATTCTAGGGAAGGAAAACAAACATGAAATCCACGCAATGCATGCACAGGACGCAAATAAAGATGGCATTGAACGAAAGAATACAGAAAGCACCAACAGCATAATTGTTTAATACTCACATATCGCCAGTAAGATGGGCAGGAAGACCCTGAACAAGACCACAGCAACCAGCAGGTGCGCCGCCATGTTTGTACGGCTGGACGCAGTTAGTCATGGACTCGAGCAACTGAACTTGGCACTCAAAAGTCGTCCGACTGAGCGGCCACACTCAAAATTTAGTTTCTAGAAACTCATAGTGAGGCACATAAATGCAGCCGCAACATTTGCACAGATTTTAGAGTTTTCAAGCAGCAAAAATAAAACTTGGAACGTATTCATAAACCAGCTGAAATGAAGGAGAATCAAGTTAATTAGTACGTACGACTACGTGACGGTTAACTAATGTTGGTTGAAATTACACACAGAACAAGGTAAAAAAAAAAGAAGTCTTGATTTCAGATCCACAAACGATTTTGAAGTATTTGCTTTGAAAGTTAGTTCAAAAATGTGGGTTCAACCACAATATCAGACAACACTGCTCCAAGAACTGAGGTTTAACCTTAGAAAGACTAACCTATGTACTTCATACATGTAGTTTCAGATGTCGCTGTTCTTATAAAAAAAATCAGAGTTGTCTTTCGTCGCTATGGCTATACTGTCAAGCTCGAGACGATGAATAATACATATTGTTTGGCCCTGCGCAACTCACACCACTGGACTCATGACCCGTCCATGACTTGCCATCCGACACCCGAGTGGAGGGAAACCCCCGGTAGCGCGTGACGTCGACGCGTGGGTGAGGCAAAGGGCAGTGGCATTTACGGGGAAACGCCAACTACCCAGCGCCCACGTTGGGCTGATGTAGCCTGAGAGGTCAAAGTCCCTTTCACGCAATGCCTCTTCCATTACATATTATCATTATCAAATACGTAAGCTACGGCCTCCCTCGTCACAACGACAGTTTTTTATGGGAGGAAAAAGAACGGTCATATACCTAGAGGGTTAAGTCAAAGAAAACCTGGGCGCCCATGCACGGAAGAATTCCATGAATGGGAACAGTACGTCGAGAAAGTCAAAGAAGAACCGTAGCTACAAAAATTGTCAGCTGATGTATGAAATTGAAAATTAGGAACGAGGAACGTGAAAACAATATGTAGTTGTACTAAAGAATAGGTAGTTTAGGTCAAGATCAAATTTAGGGTGTCCATGAGGATACGGTTTTGCAATATAATGAACGAGCCAAATGCACACATTTCGAAGCTTCCACTACGACACACAATCGTGAACAAATAAGGCGTCACAATTATCGAAAAGCATTTGAAGCACGTTCGGAGAAAATCTCCATCGGAAAACTAATATTTTCACAGTAAATTGATTACTCCTCAGTGAGAAATATAAAAATAGTTTTCCTTCGTTATACGTACCGCGCTGAAATATTCAACGAACAGACCAACAGCCACAATAAATTCTTCACCGCCATTAACTATTTCCTAAATCAGGCTTAGCACAAGTCTGTAATTTGAAGGCTAATATGGATAGTACGGTATCACCTAAGATTTAATCGTAGGAGTTACAGCACCAGGCATATTTCATATTATAATGTAAACGTGTCACTCAAGGAAACAAATTTTAACGCGGATTCACTCTCGAGTTTCCTGCTCTTCGTCGCAGTACCAAGTGTTCAAACGGTTGTTTCTTCTTCCAGGAATTAAGTCGGCGCAAACGATCAAAAAGGTACAAAGTTAGAGTAAAAAATACATTACATTACCGGTATTTTTGCGCTGCTGAATTTGCGAATGCGCACATGAACGACCTGTGATGGTAAAGAAATTGTGTCACAGAAAATATAAAAAGAACAAAAAGTCACCAGACCTTGTTATAAGTCGTACAGTATAAAATTACATCATGCACAATTGTACATGGCAGAAGGTAGGAATCAGCTTTTCTATCAGAGTTAAATGCAAAAATTACTGATGAGAGGACAGAAAGCAGTATGGATCGAAGACTTTAAATGAACTTGAAATGTAAACTTTTGGTAAAACATGTAGCTTTATGGCGGGAAGGCCTATTTAACGAAGAGCGGAAACTGTTTTTTCTCAATAATGCAGGTATGAACAGCCGTCCTCCGATACCATAATCGTGTACGGCTAAGTACATTTGCGCTACGAGCTAGTCTGCAATAAACTTCATTGGAATTCATCTCCAGCGATGGTTCGGCTTCTCATGGATCTCCAATGTGACGAACTGGGTGAGTAGTATGAGCCCGTTCGACTGGCTGGTCAGAGTCGAACTACGCTAAGACCACTCGTCCGGCACCTCAGGCAGGCGCTCTGGCTTCGCCACGTTGAATAGAATTAGAGTGTTAATACTCAAACAATTACACATGAGACGGAAGGAAATTCAATCACGCTCTGTAAATACAGTATAGGGCTTCCAGCAGTAGCAGCCGTACTTCGGTTGCTTATAGCACGTGCAACACAATATAAAGTGGCGAAACCAACGCCCTTGTCCAAGATTTAGGACGAGTGGGATTGGCTGACATTTGCTTTGATGAGCCCTAAGCCAAGTGTTTCCAATACGCGGCCCGCATGCGGTCCACCAAACAATTTCCCGTGGCCCGTTAAACGATTTCCCGCGCCCTGCTTTCTTCATGGAGTGAAATAAAGAAATCGAAGTACATTAACAAGGGGCCTGCGTCAGATAAGGATATAGGTTTGAAAGAGTAAGCATACGCAGATGAAATTTGTGGCCCATTTAAAACCCCCAGCGGTAGGAGGTGCGATCCACCAGCCGCTTGAGTTGGAGACCACACTACCCTAAGCCTCTCAGGATCTACAGTCAATGATTGTAACAAAGCATTGAGATATGGGAGGTACCTACCTACCTACCTTACACATTACAGGTGTGCCAACACTGAATTACCTCTTTCCTCTATGTCGTTACATAAATGGTACACTTCATACAGTGCTAATCCTACCAGAGAAGCATATTAAGGGGAGGCTCAAGTGAAGACCGTCAAAAAAAAATGGAATTTTTTATTCCATATTTTCATTCTAAAACCCTTTAAAATGCACGAGAAGGTTAAAAAAAACATATTGATTGAAATCGTCCTTATGGGAGCTTTGAACGTCCCTGCCCGCCTTGCTTGGTATGATGTCTTCCAAAATTTGGCTACGCGTAGCTCAAAACCAGTTTTTTCTATTCAAACCGATTGTAGAGAACTCATTTTTTACCCAATCCATATCAAATTCTGCATGGATACTACTATAAGTAGTAGCTATAAAGCTATGGTTCGCTTTTTGTACTAAAATAAAATTTAACTGATTTTTAGAGCAAAATTATACGAGTTCTATATATAGACACGTGTGAGCTATATGTAAACACCGGATAAAGTGCACTATTCCATACGAAGAATGAGGATTTTAGAAAAAGCGAAACCATAAGTTTGTTTGTATTAGGTTCGAGTACAACCACACCAAATTTTGTGTCTCTATCACAAATATTGACGTCATGGTTACGTTATAATGATAATAATAATATAATATTATTGTAACATTATTATTATATATTTATTAAAATTTGCCGGATCATTGTTTTATTCATGCGTAATCATATAAGGAATATACCATTATAATTTTAAGTCAAAAGCACGAACATTGTATTTTTTATTAATTTTTATGTTTTGACTTGAGCCTCTTCTTAATTCATCACAGAAAGGGCTACCGCATTTGGGAACAGACGGTTAAAAAAAGAGAGGAAGAACATATCAAAGATCGTCTGTTTAGACGGGAGTACAAGTAACGTCAAGGCGATGACTTTTACACGACGATGTTGGGACGGTTATCACAAGTGTAAATAGTATCTAAATACATTGATAACCCGTGCCTCAAATCTAAGTCGAAACTGGACGCGGTTTGACTAATGTGCAGTGTTTAGGTAATAATCTAAAAGCATGTGAAGCTGTAGTAGCGGACAAATGCCAAAGCAGCAAATTTACAATCATCAATTACGCCTTCGGCAATAGAGCAACGAAAATATACACTAGTCAAGTCATAAGTTTCTAATCTGGAATAGTGATAGATCCTCCCCTGGATCGATCTAGGAATGATCTACTTCATATGCTCAGAATTGAGAGGGGAGGGGCAGCAAGAAGGCTTTTCAACTGCTGCAAGCTGAGGACGTTCTTCACATGCTCAGAAAGGGGGATCATCAACAGGGAATACAAGGAGGATAGAACAGGTTAACTTCGCTAAGGGAGGGTCATTGTTCGACTGCTTGGAGCTGAGGGAGAGTACCTGTGTTAAGAAACACAGAATACTGTAGGTTCTGTCCACAATTTTAAAAAATCGTGATAAGTACCGTTTCTGTAAGTCGGGTCTTGGAAGCAAGAAAAGTGCAGTTGGGTTCAGCTGCTGTCGTCAAAAAGTAAGGATCCAAGCCCATTAATGACCACTTGCACAGTCACAGTCACAAACAAGTGCTGCGAAGTGTAATTTAATACAGTCGCTGCAATATTATTTTACACGGGCGTGTCGCGACGCAGACCCGCGCGTGACGGCCCTACGTGACGAGTCTGTAACCAACGATAACATAGAACTATGTCGATTTTAACCCAATACCATTCACTTTTTTTTCAAACAATGTTCGTCCGGCAAGAAACAAACTTGTGCTCCGTAGATCAGGGTCGAGGCATAATAGAGGACACGGTTATATTCTTCAGCATCGATGGCTACTATTCGGACAACGACACGCTGTGCTTACGGGCTGAAATTTGCAATGGAACATTGCGCTTCAATCTGAACTGGGGTATTGAATAGAATATTGAGCGGAGTTTGGATCTCTTTGAAAGTGCATCAGACGAGTCAAAGAAGGAAAGAAAGAAAGGGACGTTAGTAAGTACACCAAGAGATATGCTGAACTCATACACGCGGATATATCCAACTTAGCGCACAGGACCAAACCTGTGAAATAATTCAATGCGGAAAGGGTTGCGTCATAACGTGGAATGCCAAATACAACAAACAAAAATTCAGTAAGTAGGCTTGAGTAGAGACAAAAAACTTTCCCCAGTTTTGAAAGTTATGACCAATAATCCCAGTAAAATTTTGATACCTGGCGTAGTACATAGGCCATGTTCGATTGAGCGCCAAAGTCAAACCTTCGAGGATAGACTTATCTGAAACGTCAGATACAAGTTTGGGCTTAGTCCCTCTGAGTTGCGTTAGGTTGTAACAGTTAGAAGCAGTGCGATGACGTTGCACAGGCTGGAAACGCTATTTTACGGAGTACAATGGAGTCTCAGGGCTAATTTATTGAAGGTCAACCCCTGAAACTCAAATCAGCTGATCGAAGCCAGCGCACCTGCCTGAAGTCTCAGTTCAATAAGTCAAGCCTCAAAGGCTCAATATCGGCGCCCAATCAGTCTCTTGATAATGCATCCAATGCTACAGTAAAAGCTTAGAAAGCTGAATCCTTATAAACATGCGAGAGTTTGATAAATTGGAAAAATCGAGCTTTCAGTGCTAACGTAAAAAAACTAGACATACAGTCCGTGCTAGTATAATAGCTTCACTCATATTTAATATTACAGATGTTTCAACTTTTCCATTTGCTTTGAAACTTCTTTCTGGCAGAAGTTTTTATGTAAGGCAACACTCTCACCGGATCTTCTGTTGAATCCCTAGAAGATTTCATGAGTTATTGCTATTAACGTGATCATTTGGTGTACCACTCTAGTAGCTTTTGTAGAAATCTGTAAAAGTGGGAAAGGCTAGAGGTATGTCTGAGGGAGAAAATGCAAAAATAGTGAAAAATATGGCTAACAGAACACCTGTTAAGGATATTGCTGATTCAATAGGTCGCCATGTTGACATGGTAAAGGGCTTTTTAGCCAACCCTTCACCAAAGAAAAAGCGTTCGGACTCTGGCGTCCTGATAGCTGTTAGTACTCGGTATCTTCGTAATGTGAAAGGCAATTGTTAAAGATGCCAGGACAAACCTCGAAGGCTATCTATAGCGAAGTAAATCTTTCTGAAGTCATCGAAAACAACAAGATGCCGGTTGCAGAGAAACATTATGAAAGTGTTACATCTGAAAAATGACCTCCTCTGACGGCCAGGCATAAGGATTCACCGCTGAAATGGGCTCGAGAGCATATGAAGACAAACATGAAGAGATACTTTTCACCGATGAAACCAGGGTAACTCTAGACGGACCAGGCGGTTGGGGAAAAGGATGCGTTGGAAACGGCCAGGAGCATCATACTAGTTTCCGTCACCAGCATGGCGGAGGAGGCGTTATGATTTGTGCGAGAATTATTGGAGATAAACTTGTTGGTCCTGCGCGAGTGCCAGATGGAGTGAAAATAACTTCTTCTCCTTGAGTCGGTACATGCTTCCATGGCTGGATGAAGTTCCAGTGCAAAAGCGTCGCAAGTTTAAATTTCAACACGATAACGGCCCATCTCACTCTGCAAAGGCAACACAAGTTTTCTTGTCATCGTTAGGATTGAAAGTGGACCGTTTGATGGTTCGGCCAGCATGCTCTCATGATCAGAATCCTATTGAAACTTGTGGGGGATTCTGAAGCAGGCTATTTACAAGGATGGAAGGCAATTCACTTCAAAAGAAGGCTTATGCAGCTAGCAGTACATCTGCAAGCGCTATTCCTCGTTCTGAATAAAAGTAAAAAAAAAAAATGACAGAATCTGTCGACAACAGGATTGAACTTATTTTCCAGGAGAAAAGTTCTTCTGTAAACTATCAACTATGTACTTCATCGCTTGATTATTTATTTGGACTTCTTACTGAATTGGATAGCTAAAACACTGCATAATCATACTTTTTATTATTAATATTTTTTGATGATAACAATTGATAAAAATCTATAAAAGCTAATACTATGGCATGCTTGACAACTGATGAAAACCTTCCAACTTTTCTTAACTGAAAACTACACATTAATATGAACTGAAAATTTCTGACAAAGTTTCATTAATGGTCCCCAACATACCATGAAAATATTAGCTTTTCAACAGAGATAGTTTTAATTGTACTTTTCAAAATGAGTTTTAGCTACTATCGTGGCACGGACTGAAGACATACGTCAAACTTAACTTGCAGCGTAAAAAGAGAACCTTCTTAATGAACCATTCGAAACATGCATGCCTCTTCTACGTCGCTGTAATCATAGCTGTGCGCGGCCTTTTTGCAGCTCTCCCGCCCTAGGAGTCTCCTTTTGAATGTTTTGCGCCCAGGGGTCGTATCATACAGTGAGCGACCCTTCCAATCACAGATTTTTTTTCTTTTTTTTACTGAATTGCAATTTCTCATTATAAATGTAAGGCCTTTGTAGATAACAAGGGCTAAGGTCAAGCTTAAAACTTGCGAACTGAAAATGGAAGCTAATCGTCCATAGTCTCGCAGGACCGGGATCACATGATACAAAAAATGTCCTGCCAACCCCTGCTTATGAGATGACGATGAGCGCAGACATACTGCGCAACTGCATCGTTAGCAAGAGCTGCAGTAATTAGGTTATCTTTACAGAGGAACGCAGCGCGTATTTTTGTGGCACTGAAATGAACAGAGAGCTTGCATAAAACCAACACTTCGCTAAGTCATATCTAGCCAGCTATGGTACATTCTTTTCCTTCTGTATGTACTACAGTTTTGCTAACCGCTGATAAACGTGCATTAACGGAAAGTAGTGAAATGACAACGAATTTAGGAATTTATAATAAAATGTTTCAAAAATAATATATCGACGAGATTACGAGAGCATAGATAAGTACGTGCAACTATGGTACTACGGGCAGTAGCTATACCGCTATTTTGGCCAAAGCGCGGAATATGCGTGGAACAATGTTGGGGCAAGCGCATCGAGGCGCGCCCTGCTCAGATAAATTAATCTTCTATAGGCGACGGAACGCGGCTGGCTACGCTATCCCAACAACGCGCATGGCGTCCGGCACGCGCATGCTCCGTTTAGTTTTTCACCGCGCGTGTACTGAGTAGCATATACCACCCTATATAGTTCCGCCGAACATTTTCAACTAGGAAGGGAAGTTAAGATAGCGTAGCTTAGGTGCGCTGCATTTGAGAGAGTAAAAAACATCCCGTACCACTATAAGGATAAACTAAAATGTTGGTTTCTCGTAGGAACAGCATTAAACACAAAGTTCTTCATAGGAAGGACCTGGGTCCTTCTATCCCTAACAGCGAAATTTTTACGGGTGGCGCTAGTTGTGATGGAAGTTATGTTCTTGTTGGAGTTTGTCAATAAGGTAACTCTTAAAGTTATACACGGATTTTAACGAAAGTTACAGGGATTGTTAGGAACGTAAAAAGGAACAGAGATTAACTTTTGGTGAAGATCCGTTCAACCGTTTGTCAACCTGTTGCTTCTTGGCAACATAACTCAAAAGTTGTTCACAAATGATTACTATAAACTTTGTTTAACCTCCGTAGCCGCAACTCAGGCGTTCCAACAGAGATGAGTGTGTAGTATTCAAATACCACACAATTTGTCGCGTGGCCTACGTGCGCTATTACGGGCAGAAACAAGGCGCAAAGCATAGTAGGAGACACTCGAGTGGCCGGCTTCTTTCACGGCCTTCCACACGAGAGAGATGAGAGAAGCCCCCCGGACTAGGTACGTTATCTCGAGCGACAGCCCACCTCGCGGAACAGAAAAGGAAATAAAGAACCTACCTAACTTAACAAAACTAACGTCGCCAGCAGGAACTGCGGCCAGATGCAACATCTCCTGTGGAATAGGTACACGGGTTTGCTTTGGGGTCGTAAGGCCTATATTTATTATGACAGGGATAGGGTCCGTCATAATAAACCCGTGAGGACTGTACACGAATGTTCATGAAACTTGCAGGAAATGTTAGGAGCGTTGCGAGATGCAAATGACTAAATTTTCGTGATGATCAGTTATTCTATTTGTCTGTATGTTCGTGTTGCTGTTCATCAGTAAAATCACCAACAATATTATGAATGGATCTCTATGGAATTTGCATGAGCTGTCAGGATGGTTGAGTCACTACAGACCAAATTTTGGTGGTGATTCATTCATCTGTTTGTGCGAGTCTCTGCTTTTTGTTTATCAGACCATGACTCAAGAAGCCATGGACGGATCTTCAAGAAATTGACAGGAGATGCTAGGAATGTTACATGGAACATATGACGCAGTTTTGGTATTGATCAACAATATTATTATTATTATTATTATGTTCTGGTTTTACAACCGCTGAAGACGCCCAGCATCGTGACTCCACACACGTGGGGTGATGTGCAAAACGTCACCCGGACTTCTTCCGAAGATCCACAAGGTACCGCACCGACGTCATGCGACGTGATCCAAGCAGTGAGACTCAATTTATTATGTCTCATCAGTATAAGAATGTTTTATCTCGGCATTCCTGCCGGTCTCAGTTGGCAGAGTGCGCTATTACTGGCGGGAAAAAAGCTTAAAGGGAAGAAAAAGACACGAGAGAGAGTAGAAGTGTCCCGCGGAGTAGGTCGGCTATCTCAATCGACAGCCCATCTCACGAAACAAAAGTGGAAAATATAGAGAACCTACCTAACTTTCCAAACCAGACTGTACCGGTAATCCTCTTCCGATGACCCGCGAGCGGTAACAGAATAAATTTAAACATTGCTCAAGTTGTTCTCTTCAGAGACTGTATCAAGGATGCACTGAATTTCCCCTACCTAATACTGAAAGCGTAACGTAACGGTCGTATTGACAAACGAAGGAAGGACTGTAGGGACGATCAAGTAGAATTACAATTGGCATATAATATGATGGATAAATGAGTAGTTTGAGCATCCCTCTCCACTACGAAAAAAATTTAAATGGGGAAAAAAGAACGGCCATACAGTATAGTCAAGTGGAGGAAAAACTGAAAGACCTACATTAGGGGTAAGAAATGAACTAGGACTTTATTTTACTTCAAGAGAGGTAGTTCGTTTCTTATCGCTAATGTGGGTCTTTCATTTCTTGCCCCACTTGACTATGTCGATAAAATCGTGGAACCAATAATGCACGAAGTTGTTCCCCACACAGAATCACCGTGCATAAGAATAGCAACTTGGGTAAAAAGAGGATGAACAGAATACAAAATGGTCAAAAGAAGAATGAAACTGCAAGGAAGCTACGTGGGCACGAAGGAAAGACGTCCCGAAGGCCTAGCTAAGGCTATGGAATCTATGAGGTCCTTTTGTGGCGTTGCTTTCCGTAACAGGATGGGCGAACCAAGTAAACCAAGCCTGCACGGCCTATGAGGAGTCGGGGAGGATGCTCCCCAACTCTCGAGTTGCAGTTAACCCATTCTTTCGTGTTTTAATTTAGCTCTCTCTTACTAATTGCAAGCACTAAAGTGCATTATGTATGTAACGGAATGAAAGAAAGTGTTAGCTAACTCCTAACTCATGAGAAGTAATTTTCCAACGCTGTGTTAAATATTAACTAAAACTTTGCTGAAATCAACAGAGTGAAGCGAAATCTGTGATGTACGGTACGGGCAAGAGTACTGCGTGTGTGTCCGCAGTGTTTGTTCGGGACTTTGTGCCCGTCATACTACTCCTATCGCGTGGGTTATGCAATGCTAAGGGCGGTTGCGATGATGCCATTACTTCCATTTTGGTAACCATTTGTGCGTGTTCGACGTTTAGTTGGAAGAAATTATCAACATACAACCCGTTGATCACCCACCAAAGCAAGTTCACTTCAAGTACAAGATTGAGTCGAGAACTGCAGTGAAGCCTGCATTTAAGTGCAGCAACATCCAAAAATTCAGACGCGATACAAAATCGAGGCTCTTCCATGTCAACTTATTTTTAACCAGGCCTTGAGTTTAGAAATAGATCTTCATCAGTCATCCGAGACATGCACGTCGGTACGGTATTTTTACCTCCGCCAAGGAGGTTATGTTTTCGTCGTGTTAGTCTGTCTATCTGTCTGTCAGTGTGTTTGTCTGTCTGTCTGTCACCAAGATAACTGAAAAAGTTTTGAACCGATTTGAATGAAATTTACTGGGATTGTTAGGTATGTTAGGAGGAACAGATGATAACCTTTTGGTGAAGTTATGTTTATCCGTTTGTTTGTTTGTCTACCTCATTTTTCTCACTGCCATAACTCAAAAAGTTATGGATGGATTTTTATGAAATTAACATGAATTGTTAGGTATATAACAAAGAGTAAATGATCAAATTTTGGTAGGGTAAAGGCACCTCAAGCCGTCACCCCCCCAATTCCCGTGACCCTCTCCTCAAACATATGAAACAACATCAAACTCCTAAGGCAGTCCCGGGCGCGAATTTTTTTTCCTGAACCTTTCAGCAAGTATACTCTCAAGGCAGCCAATGGCGTGGCAGGTCACAGGCCACAGTGGGAGGGGCGAAGGGTGATGCTCAGTGATGGTGTTGCACTCTGATGCATACTCTGAAAACACTATGTAA
>LQNS02277998.1:17219987-17230774 GCA_001587735.2 Parhyale hawaiensis
TCAAAAGGCGTTCGATGATTTTGCTGACGACCGAAGTAAGACTGATTGGTCGATAGTTGCTTGGGCTCTTCTTATCTCCCTTCTTATGTATCGGTATTACATTAGCTAGTTTCCAATCCTGCGGAACTTCTCCTGTTCTTAGAGAGAGATTAAATATTTTAAGCAGTGGCTTCACGATGACTGGAGCCATTTCCCGTAGTACACGGGGAGTAAAATTATCTGGGCCGGTGGATTTGTACACATTTAGGTGGGTGAGTTCTTGAAGGATCTCGATTTCCGTGAAATGCAGCAACATCCAAAAATTCAGACGCGATACAAAATCGAGGCTCTTCCATGTCAACTTTTTTAAACCAGGCCTTGAGTTTAGAAATAGATCTTCATCAGTCATCCGAGACATGTATGTCGGTACGATATTTTTACCTCCGCCAAGGAGGTTATGTTTTTGTCGTGTTTGTCTCTTTGTCTGTCACCAAGATAACTGAAAAAAGTTCCGAACCGATTTGAATGAAATTTACAGGGATTGTTAGGTATGTTAGGAGGAACAGATGATTAACTTTTGGTGAAGATATGTTTATCCGTTTGTTTGTCTTCCTCATTTTTCTCACTGCCATAACTCAACAGGTAATGGATGGATTTTTCTGAAAATAACATGAGTTGTTAGGTATGTAACAAAGAGCAAATGATCAAATTTTGGTAATGATCCGTTTGTTCGTTTATCACTGTTTTTAATTTTATGCTTGTTAGCACAATAACTCAAAAAATAATGAATAAATCCTTATGAAATTTAAAGGGGTCGTTAGTAATGTTAAAAGACAAAAATGATTAAATTTTGGTGCAGATCGGTTCGTTCGTTTGTATGTTTGACTCATGTTTGTCATAACGTTTGTTAGCAATATAACTCAAAACGTTATGAACGGATCTTCAAGAAAATTGCACAAACTGTTATTATTATCAAAAGACACAAGTGATTCGATTTGGGAGTTAATGTAGAGAAAATTGTGGTTTCAGAGCCAATTTGAATTCTTTGCTACCGTTGCCTCGCTTGACGGAGGTATGCGCTCCCAGAGTGCTCTAGTTTCTCTCTTTGTTCTGAAATCTACCGCCTCTCAATTTATTCCATGTACCATTGGACCTAGTATATAATAACGAAGGTTGTGTGCACGGTGACATAGAGTAAACAAACAAGAACATCAGTTATATAGCCTAAACATGTAGATTTTCCGTAAATCTTACTGCACTGAAAGCCATTTTATAGGTCATAGCCGGCGGAATTATGAGGCTTTTTTGAGATATTGAAATTTTAACTTCAACGTTACATAAATACCGCAACACAGTTCAACTGGGCGTATTTACATAATCGTGAGATTGCGAGCGCTCTTCTACATCCATATTTCAAGAAAATATGCTCATGATTACACAATTAGTTAAAAACTTAACAGAACGGGTTCGAACACGCGGACGATCATAGCGCCTTTGTTGATCAACAAAAGTAGAAGAAACATGGCTAGAATAGCGAATGTGACACAGAAACAATGGGAAATTTACAGCCAAATATCTCGAAAACTAAAAGCAATTGCGGGGAAAACATTCGAGAAAAACGTTTTGGAAAGCCTTACTTAACCTAAATATGGGAACAAAAATACTAGCCTAAATGTCATTACTGACCACTACAGAACATTGACAATTTTTTTATATTGCATTGCTTTTGCGGGCTGCTAGTTTGTGAAACGTCAGGAGCTATTAGCTGCGGTGTAGGTATTTACTTAGCAGAACCTGTTCTTGGTACGTTTATTATCTTAAAAATAAATCATCAATGGATCTAAGACTGATGGATCTGGTATTCACAATCTACAATGTTGTTTTTCTTCTAAGTCTTGTTAGAAGTGGGGAGAATACATTCTGTTAATTTTTTGCTTGTAAGCCTTGCTGCGACACAACATGTGTAGCGTGACAATAACAGTGGACGGGGCGACGGCGTAATACGTGCAAGTTGATATGCATCTACTGTTGAGTTGAACGATATTTGAAACATTTTTCGATGCAGTTGTGGCTTTCCCAGACAAAAATATATAGCTGTATATATGTTCAAACTGTCACAGCTGTCTGTCCAAATCTCATTTCAAAACCGTTGAATGCAGTTAATAGGAATTTTAGATAATTATTCTTGTGCTAAACACGAATTAAGGGTCGTAAACGATTAACTTTTGATACATTGATTAGTTTAACCATATAGCAGTACCACAGAGTATTTCGGTTCCGCATTTTTACACTAAAGACCAACTACTGTGATTCTATGCTTATATTTTTGTATATTTTACCTATATATACTGCTCAATTTTCCACACTACAGAACTGCAACGCACCGGGCTATAATCACAGTTTTAATGCATATAAATAAGCGTAGGCTAGCTGAATTACGCTGTGGTATACTGGCAACGTTAAACTTCACGTTAAAATTTCTCAAAAATAATCTTTCCGTCATCAGTAACCTATAAATTCTAATTCGGGTTATCATTCACTATGTACCAGGACAACGAGCCAAAAAATTTCGGTTTGAGTAAAGGGGTTCAAATAATAAACATAAAAAATAAAACGATTTTCCTAAATTCAACAGAAAAGCAAAACTGTTGCAACTATTTCCAAATCTGATTTAGGCTAGAACTAAAACTTTGAGAATAAAACCAAATGACTAACAATATTCTTGCGAGCGTAACATTTGGTGTATATATATATATATAAAGGCAATTAAACATCAGCTGCATGGCCTAGAAAGCATTACTAGTATTATTCAAAGTAAAATTTATTTATACTAGAGGCAATGTTACTTGTGTCGGTACACGAGCACATGCTTCTTCCACGAAGAGCCGCCTACACACAACCACAAAGACGTCTGAACTCACACTGACCTGTGACACTTTCCGGGACCCAGGGTCTCCAGCTTTGGAGCCAAATATTGCGATTTTGAGGACACTGAGGGGTGACCTTCACTTCCAAATTTCAGCGAATTCAGATTCCCTGAAATCAGGAAGCAGAAAGCGTAACTACAAAAAAATTGATGAAAGCATTTTCATGCGAGAGAAAAGACATACAAATGCGCGTCGGATTAGCCAGTTATCAGAATTTGTTGTGACAATTGAGCTCCAGTTAAATCGTTGCAGGTGACCCGAAATTAAATCGCTTGGAATTAAGTTGGACGAGTGGACATTTATATAAAACCAGGTTCTCACTATTCCCTTGACTTTCGGCTACACAAATGCGCGGCTATAAATAGGTGAAACGTAGTCGTCGTGCTAGTAAGCGTTGAATAAACTTCACTACTGAGTAACTCTGAGTTTTTGGGTATCTCGTGAAATTTGGAGAAACTCATAGGAGAAAAAGTTGTGCACTTTTCTGTTGCTAATGGCAGCATTGCGGAGTCGGAAGACAAGGTCTGACCCAGATTCCCGGCCTTTGCCACTTTCTGACTTCAACTCGCAAGACTCCAGAAATAATCGACACATATTCCGCAAACCAAAGCAAGAACAGAGCCTTGGGTAGTTTGACGGACTATGACGCCGTCAAAAGACTACGGTGTGAACCCGCCTGTTGACAGACACGTCCCATTCTCAAAAATTTGCTCATGCTTCTAAAAAATTTAAGGAATTTTGGTATGTATGATAAACACAACGGAAAAGTCATTTCTGTTGAGCCATATTTTGATGTTAACATATTATCAAGGTGTCGATACAATATGTAGCGTCTGTTAGACCATTACATTAGTTAATAATCGGTTTAGGATTTGTATCGTTCACCTAAATAGGTAACTGAACTTGTAGGCACACATACGTCAGTCTCAGATGGGGCACAACTATGTAAACTTTATTACCGTATTGCGGTGGGTTGCTAGCGCTGTGACCATCACGCACGCCTCGCGCCGGGCTTTCTGCAAATTTTTATGGATGTGTTTAATGAATAATAAATACAAACCGCTGCCTCGTCTGAGATCCTGTTCTTTGATGAAGTATTGCAAGTGCCTCAGAACGGTGCTTTAATGGTAACTAACCTAGTTTGTTTGCGCGTGGAAATTCGCCGCTATGGTTGAAATAAATACCAGATTGTATTGATTGATGCGCAATAAATTCATATGGTGTAATTACATTGGTCCGTATTGATTTACCGTCTTCGAAATCAACAACGTTGTCGGCATTTTTTCGCGCTTATATAGGGTACTGGAACTTGATTTCACGATGTTCATTGTAGATGGGTGAGTGACTCAGTAGAACTTGTAACTATAAAGGAAAAGTTTATGTAACGTCAGTAAAGTATTGGTTTGAGGTTTAGCTTGTTGTCTTACACGGCATATTCTTCGGGAATCTCGTAAAAGTTTAGAAACTCAAAATTTTTTCCCTGATGTATATACATCAGGAAATTTTTGGAAAAATTTGGTGATACAGATTTTGAGTTAACCGGATCAAATGATCGCGTAAAGCATATTGGCAATATTTCAGGTAATTTAAGATGAGTTAGATGCTCAGAACCTACTTTGTGACTGTATCAAAAGTAAAAAAAATTGACATGCACGAGGCAGAGTGTGAAGTCTTGCATCGCAGAACAAAACGAGGCTTCTTAGGGGACAAATGATAACTTTTCGCTAGTTCTTAGACTAATAGCAACGTTAGAACAAAGTATGGAGCAAATCTGAGACCTTCGATGAAAACTCGAAATTTTTTCCCTGATGTTTACATCAGGAAATTTTTTGGAAAAATTTGGGGATACAGATTTTGAGTTAACCGGATCAAATGATCGCGTAAAGCATATTGGTAATATTTCAGGTAATTTAAGATGAGTTAGACGCTCAGAACCTACTTTGTGACTGCATCAATAGTAAAAAAAAGACATAAACGAGGCAGATTGTGAAATCTTGCATCGCCAAAACAAAACGAGGCTTCTTAGGGGACAAATGATAACGTTTCGCTAGTTCTTAGACTAGTAGCAACGTTAGAACAAAGTATGGAGCAAATCTGAGACCGTCGATGTAAACTCGAATTTTTTTCCCTGATTAAGAAATTTTTTGGAAAAATTTGGGGATACAGATTTCGAGTTAACAGGACCAAATGATGGCGTAAAGCATATTGGTAATATTTGAGGTAATTTAAGATGAGTTAGACGCTCAGAACCTACTTTGTGACTGCATCAAAAGTAAAAAAAATTGACATGCACGAGGCAGATTGTGAAATCTTGCATCGCAGTACAAAACGAGGCTTCTTAGGGGAGAAATGATAACTTTTCGCTAGTTCTTAGACTAATAGCAACGTTAGAACAAAGTATGGAGCAAATCTGAGACCGTCGATGAAAACTCGAAATTTTTTCCCGGATCAGGAAATATTTTGGAAAAATTTGGGGATACAGATTTCGAGTTAACCGGACCAAATGATCGCGTAAAGCCTATTCGTAATATTTCATATTGTTTGGTTAACTCAAAATCTGTATCCAAAAAATTTTTCAAAAATTTTCCTGATGTATACATCAGGGAAAAAATTTCGAGTTATCATCGATGGTCTCAGATTTACTCCATACTTTGTCATAACGTTACTATTACTCTAAGAAGTTGCGGAAAGTTATCATTTGCCCCCTAAGAAACACCTCTTTGCTCTGGCGAATCAAGATTTCTCAATCTGGTTCGCGCATGGCAATTTTTTTTACTTTTCATGCAGTCACAAAGTAGGTTCTGAGCGTCCTACTCATCTTAGACTACCTAAAATATTATCACCACGCTCGACGCGATCATTTGGTTTGGTTAACTCAAAATCTGTATCAAAAAAATTTGCCAAAAATTTTCCTGANGGGCGCCTTGCCTCAAGCCCATGGGCCCAATGCCCCAGGGTTGGGGCAATGGGCCCATTTTGACACTTTTTAGAAAATAATTTTTTACAATATATTGAATTAGTCACTAGGCGTCTAATTCACATCATACATTACCATTCATAGTACCTTTATTTTAAAAAATAAAACGATCTCAAACTAATAAAAACTTTCTCAAAAATTGAGTTTGAAAAAAGGGGTGGGCCCGCTGCCCCACGTTACCCTACCATTCTCAAAAATTTGCTCATGCTTCTACAAAATTTATGAAATTTTGGTAAGTATGATAAACACAACGGAAAAATTATTTCTGTTGAGCCATATTTTGATGTTAACGCATTACCAAGGTCTCGATACAATATGTAGCGTCTGTTAGACCATTAGATTAGTTAACAATCGGTTAGGATTTGTTTCGTTCACCTAAATAGGTAACCGAACTTGTAGGCAAACATACGTCAGTCTCAGATGGGGACGTAAACTTTATTACCGTAGTGCGGTGGGTTGCTAGCGCTGTGACCATCACGCACGCCTCGCGCCGTGTGTTCTGCAAATTTTTATGGATGTGTTTAATCAATAGTAAATACAAACCATTGCCTCATCCTGTTCATTGATGAAGTATTGCAAGTGCCTCGGAACGGTGCTTTAATGGTAACTAACCTAGTTTGTTTGCGCGTGGAAATTCGCTGCTATGGTTGAAAAAAACGCCAGATTGTATTAATTGGTGTGCAATAAATTCACATGGTGTAATTACTTTGGTCCGTAGCTAACGAAATCAACAATGTTGCTGGCATTTTTTCGCGCTTAAAGGGTACTGCAACTTGATTTCACGATGTTCATTGTAGATGGGTGAGTGACTCAGTAGAACTTGTAACTATAAAGGAAAAGTTGATGTAAGGGCAGTAAAGTATTGGTTTGAGGTTTAGCTTGTTGTCTTACACGGCATATTCTTCGGGAATCTCGTAAAAGTTTGTAGGTATAGGCAATGCACAAAAGGGAAGCCATGCTAAAATGCCATATTTTTTACAAATGATATTTGTTGTGGATGAACGGAAAGGGTATTATTGGTAGTCCAAGCCATTCCTGTAGCAATTGACGTAAGAATGAAGCTCATATGTAACAGTGGGAAATGACAATATATAGAATATTCTAATGGCGATGACACACGCTAGCCAAAAGAACGAGTATCGTTATCTTTTCGTCCGAACGTTATGTTGCAATCTTGTAAACACAGCACTGAGATTGCCAAGAAATGGCGTAAAAATGTCTACCTTCAATTCAGTTTACTCCGCAAGTGCCGTTAATTAACTGTCGGACATATCATTGTATCTGGAGGGATTTATAACTCAAAATACTTTGCAAGTGTGTGCTATTTAAATGGGCACATCAACACATTCGGACTAAAAGATGACATGTGGCATCGGCATAAATAATACTAGTATTTTGTACTGAAAGCACCTCAGTGAATTGGTATGCACAGTGCAATGATGCTAACACGCCTTTCAGAGATGTTGGGAGAAAGATTTGCGGTAGAAATTTCTCTGTTAAGTTAATTTGGTACATTGTGCTGGCAGTTACTGAACTAATTGATTCAGCAGTCTGGCAGTTGGGAGAGTGGGGATGGTAATTTAAGGGAATTGTTAGGGTGTGTCTTAAAAGTACCGTAGATAGAACCTGGAAGGGGGAACTCGTCATCCACGGAATTGAAACTCAATTCGGGTTGGATTTGGTTGACTACTTTAAACATTTCCTTACATCCACTGTTTCGGTCTCCTTGACATCACTCTGCTGGTGCTACCCATCAATTTCCTCTGATAGTTACCTCCGTCAAGGAGGTTATGTTTTGGTCGTGTTTGTCTGTCTGTCGGTCACCAAGATAACTCAAAAAGTTATGAACTGGTTTGGACGAAATTTACAGAGATTGTTAGGCATGTTAGGAGAAGCAGATGATTAACTTTTGATGAACATATGTCCTTCCGGTAGTGTGTTTGCTTGTTTGTCTGCCTCAGTTTTCTTGATACCATAACTCAAAAAGTTATGGATGGGTTTTTATGAAATTAACATGAGTTGTTAGGTATATAATGAAAAGTAGATGACCAAATTTTGGTAATGATCCATTGGTTCGTTCGTTTGTCACTGTTTTTATGTTTATGCTCGTTAGCACAACAACTTAAAAATTAATGAATGGATCTTTATGTAATTCATAGGGGATGTTAGTAATATTAAAAGACATAAACAATTAAATTTTGGTACACATCGGTTTTTTCGTTTGTATGTTTGACTCATGTTTGTCATAACGTTTGTTAGCAGTATAACTAAAAAAATATTATGAACGGATCTTCAAGAACATTGCACAAGCTGTTATTACTATCGAGAGGCACAAACGATTAGATTTTGGAGTTTATACAAAGAAAATTATGGTTTCATAGCCAATTTGAATACTGTATTTGGCTACCGTAGCCTCGCTTGGCGGAGGTATGCGCTCTAAGAGTGCTCTAGTAGTTAAATGATAAATAAAGTTTTGTTTTTTCATTCTTCTATACAACAAACCTTATCACTATAAAAAAAGCACTTAGCTATGTAAGTTACTGTTTATGTAATAGGCGCAGAGGTTGAGTGAAAATAAAAACATGGTTTCCGATTGAAATAATAACTTCCTAATTTTTTATAGGTGCAAATGAAAGAAAACTGCTGAATTTTAGCCGAAACTTGTGAAGTTTTACGTGCTATTTTGCAACTAGTAAGAACTATTTTGCTATAAATAAAAACTGTTCTGATATGATATCTGCATTACCGACTTCTTTAAGTGTTATTTTGACTAGATTCTAAGCGCTATTTTGACCACATTTTAGGACTCGAAATCCGGGCTCTAATTATTATATTCGGAAGTTTAAGTCCCCGTTTCCACAACAAAGGCAATATCACAGAGGAAGACAGAAGGGACATATAGTATGACAATGGACATTCGGAACCTATGCATGAGGGTGTTCCCACACTGGAGCAAAGCGCATGGGAACAGGAAGTCGGGAAAGAAGAGGAAGAACAAATGGAAGAAAGATCAGTAGGAGTATGAGATAGGATGGAAGCAGAGTGAGCGCGAAAGACACACGTCCTGAAGGCCAAGCTAATGGCTAAGGTAACCTACTGGTTCCTCTTGGACGCGCTGCTCCCCATAAGATAGGATGGGCGAACCTTATAAGCTAACCTAACCCTATGGCTCATCCTGTGCTCCCTGAGGAGGGGATATTCATGGCAATTGGGCTTTCCCAGCATCCCCATTTCCGAATACATGAGTGCCCTCGCAGTGGATTACGATTGGAGGAAAGGATAACGCTGCAGTCTAAGTATGACGACTTCTTCGCAGACTTGGAAATGGAAAGTCTCACCTTCAGATGGTGTCCACAGAATACACTCCATGATGTAGAAGCCCAAAACGAGTCAATCCAAAGCTGATCAATTATGATAGAAGAATTTGCTGTGATGCGGGTAGGCAGTGCAATGAGTGGTGCGCAGCTAGAGGAATGTATTTCATCAACAAAACCCTGGACTCCAGGTGAGAGATTACAGTCTGACCAGCCCACAAAGGCGGCTTAGGCGGTGCAGGAGAGATAGCGCATATGTCATATTTCGTACTTAGATAAAACTGATTTTATATATTTTACTTTTCCAATCGATATAGAATTATTTTGGACTGTTCTGGAAGTTACAATTGTAATTAAGCTTCGAATAATGACAACAAATTTCTTGAAAATGAGAAAATATAACAAGATTTCGGATATTTGGCATAGCAGCAAATGCTGTTGTATGCCCTTTCACTACCGGTTCAATTTTTTAATGAATTTGAAATTGATGGCATGTATTACTTATTTACATGTCTAGGATACTTGAAAAAAAAGAGTTATAAAATTCACAGGTCCATAAGCTAGCTTATAAGTTCTGCGATATATTGTCCCCTCGACATTTTATAATGGGGTTGTATATCCCAACTGGCTTTTTTTAAAGCCGAGGTATACATTCCCCCAACATCATTGAAGGGGTTAAATGAATAGGTAGATGCATCGGATAAGCGATTTAATCCCTTCATACATACTAGTCCGCGCTCAGTCACCAGGGATTCACCGCATGATTCCAAAAACTAGGGAAACCTGCGATACATAGGGTAATATTAACATCCTCAATGTACTTCTAGTTAGCACAAACAATCCACTTCTCCGATGATGCCGGTGGCCGAATAGAAATGCCTTTCTACTGTGTGAATACTTAGAGAAGATATGCCAACTTTGATTTTTTGAGATTTTTCTGAAAAGGGCATTAAAAACTTCAAGATACGGTATAACATACCTCGAATGTGTAGTGAGACAGCGTAGATTTAAACACCTCTGTTTCGTCGGATAGAACGTGTTATACTCTTCTTTGTCGCGGGAAAGGCTGCGTTGATAGCGTGGTGACCACAGCCGCCCAAAAAAAATTTGTCCTACTCAGCAGTTTAGCCATACGCGGCTCAGGTAACATGTACAATTTTGGTCCGAAAGTGACCATAGTGGGCCAAACCTAGCATGTCTCAGCATAATTTTCACCATTCAGAGTTGAGTAACTACAGTGGGCTAAACCTAGCCTGTCTGTGCATAGACTAAACTCATACCATGAACCAGATGGGGAAAAATTCGGGATGGGCGTTCTTGGCATTACTGAGAATCGTGGCGATGTGCAGAACTGCGTCAAAAGTGCCTTTGACATATGTATTAAACATTTTGAGTTAGCCGGACCAAATGATCGCGTAAAGCATATTGGTAATATTTTAGGTAATCTAAGATGAGTTAGCGCCAGAACAAAACGAGGCTTCTTAGGGGACAAATGATGACTTTTCGCTAGTTCTTAGACTAATAGCAACGTTAGAACAAAGTATGGAGCAAATCTGAGACCTTCGATGAAAACTCGAAATTTTTTCCCTG
>LQNS02277998.1:17251573-17268536 GCA_001587735.2 Parhyale hawaiensis
CTATGCTTGTCTAACGAATATTCAACACGCAGTCAGAAAGCAAATTCGATTTATATGTTACGTATTCCAGTCATATTTTCCAGAGCAACTTTTAAATTATCGTGCCCGTTCTTGCAACAAAGGGGCAGGTTCCACGTGCGTATCACAGATACAATCGAATTAAAAGAGCTAATCCATGCCCCAAGATAGGCCATACCCCCCCCCCCCCTATAGGACCCAGAACCATCGAATTTATTCCCTATCTAAAAGTGAAGAAGATGTGTCAAACAAGATCACAAGTAAACAAGCAAGACACAAGTAAATAAACAAACAAGACCGGTTCACAGACTTTTACTATTATATAGATAGATAGATAGATAGATATGGATGCTGTGTCCAACAAAGTTAGGGCAAAGCATCCTGAGGTTTTCAGTATACGTATATTAATGCTAACATATGAATAATGCTAAACAAGAGAGGGTTACGATATTGTGAGTAAGGAAACTGGCCTAGTCCGTTGGACAGCGTTTTAAAGTTATAGCATCAAACAAATCAGAGAAATTATGGCCTACTAATCAATGTCCACATGTCCCTTAATAGAGCAAAAAAAAAGAGAAAAATCGGATTTGTCGACAAAAAATTGAAACCTGTGAGATTTAGAAGGGCTAAATTATCTCTAAACTGTAGGAAACAGTGCTTAGAAAAGGCGCGCAAATACACAAGAGAATAAGGCAAGAAGTATCTGTATGTCTTTATCTAGACACAAGTACAAAATCTTTGCTGGCTGAACAAATGCGAGATTTGCAGGTAGACGAACTGCGCTGACGGTAGACATAGTTACGCGGAGCACATTACAGTAGTTTAGACGGGGTAATATACTGTAAATTCGAAGTGCTGCCTCAAGTCAAACTAGAGTAAGTGAAAATAATAATTACCCGTGCAATTTCCCCGGATCCCGCTCGTTATTCTTAATCCACATAGGCCTACCATAATTTTCTTTCGTTTAACATTCACCAGCAGTTCAACTAATCTAGTAAACTACAGCTACATGTGATCGTGATTTAACTGAATAGTCTGAAGTCTGCACTGAGCAATTTATTTTAAAAATTTAGTAGTATGTCTATTTACATGGCGGACTGTTTGTGTAAAATAAATCAAAATATTGCTTTTATTTTAGTTGAAAATACAAGATTTTGCGCTGAAATGAAATGTTTTTTTCCCTTATTTAGGGAAGTCAGAAGTTTTTTTAAACTTATAATAGGTAATTTGGGAATTTTTAGGGTAATTCGGGCTATTTTGGTGATTTTTAAACTAATTATGAGTTTTACCGTTTTAAAATGGTTCCGCTTATCAACATTTTATTAGTGGATTACCGATGCCCCTTTACCGATACCGCTGGTAATTTTTTGGAAAAATTGCCGCTTTACTGATACCTGAACTTTGGAAATCCGTTACCGCTTCAACGGAAAAAATTACCGCTATCCACCTCTGAGACCATTACCAATGCCAGGCCTGCTAGTGCCTCATACGTGGGTAGCACTGGACAATACTTCAAACCCCGTATTGACCGACATTTAGGTGTATCCAGTCGTACCATCTTACCACTTGCGAAACCCTCACAATCAGGCCCCGCCTTCATGCTGAGCAAAACAACAATCCCATCAGCACGAATGACTATTCCATCATTAAATCTTCACATTCTATCGAGCTCACAACATTAGAGTCTTTCCGCATCCATAGAACCAAACCCATCCTCAACATTATGACTTCGGCTGTACCACTCCATACTGTCCACACCTAGCCTGAAATCTGCCGACTGTACAGGAGCTGACATCCAGCCTCTGCACGCAGCTCCGTTCCTTTGCGTTTTAGACCTCCCCCCGACAACATCCATGCTCCCCTCGTTGAATAGAAAATAAAGAAATTTTTATTGAGAGGTTGTAGGTTAATTTCCTTTTTTTCTGATAATAGGATTTTTCATCCCGAAATATTAAATTTTAAATTAGTAGACTTGTATTTATTACTTGATTTTAGCCTTACTAAATTTCTACTTGTGCTGCTCAGTATAATGTCATTTCAAGACAATATATATATACAATGCTAACTGGTACGATACCTGAAGCTGAAACTCGCGGAAATTTGGCTAATCTTCTTGTGAGTTCATGGTTAAGCTCAAAACATAGCATTGGGCTTATTTTGAACACATTTGGCAATCTTCTTGGTTGCGTGTTACTTGTCAATCACCATACTTCCTAAACAAAAATTTCTGCTACTATTCAGCCCACGATGCTTTTCAGCTTCTGACGTGCACGATGCTAAATAACCGTAGAGAAGCGTGCGCGCCTTTACCCACACCTTTCCGTATTTTCCTGAATTTTCAAACGTTCACTAATTGCTGATGCAATCAACTCATTATTTGTTAGGTTTCGCGAGAGTGAAGCGCAGCGTTTGCCAGCCAAACACTGTCTGTCAAACAAACGTTCCACCATACAGCTCTGTAGTCTCTGCAGCCGTGCAGAGTTCAGTGCTCTGGAGTTCGTTAGCGAGCTCTTATTAAATTCGGTGATGCCACACGTTTATCATAACGTCCCGCCAGATAAGTGTACGTAGCGGAATTGCTATATTAATAATCTCGCTGAAAGCATTTTCCATCTTGTAATTTACTCTCTTACTTAATAATGCAGTGTTGTGATATGAAAGTATAGGGAAAATTGCATAATTTAAAATCTTACTATAATTAGTTTGGACTGTTTAACATCATATCCTCCCGAGTAATTCTTGCTCAACGCGTTATAAAGAATTTATATGAACAGCGTCCCCGCAACAGAAGTGGTAAGTTATATTATCTTACAGGAAGCATTTCCTACCATTTCCGTATATTTCTTGCATAGTTTTAATAACTATATAAATAATATACTAGAAAACATTTTGTAGCATTTCTTTTGTATATTTCCCGCATACTTTTAATGAACAAATCAACGATATTCACTCACAGAGCTCAATGAAAATGGCATTCCAGTAATATTGCGAGAAGCACTGTAGAGTAATTTCATCACATAATTTCTGTTTCATAAATAAATCAACAAACATTAGGAGGTGCTGGTCATGCCATACACTGACAGTATACACGACGCACAACTTATAGACAGTTTTGGGTCAGATATTATGCGCCGCTATCGGCCATACATGTTGGATAGTTCGTATCCAGGGCCACTACGGATCACATTTCCTGACGAGTTAGTGATTTTTCTATCCTTGTTTGGAGACAAAGAGCACATTTCCCTATTATGAGTCTGCCGCAATCAGTAAACTTTTTGAGCATATATCGCCCTCGCTCATGGCCCGTTCAGAAAGCCGTCAAATGTGTCCCTAAAGGCAACACGTAGGCGCGCAATGGAGTTCTGCGGTTCGGCCACAGAGTAATATAGATCTGATATGATCAATAAGCATCGCGGGAGTGCTATATAGTAAAATTATAGTTTAAAGCATTGCGAAGCGTTGGCTCTATCATTTATTAACATATGAATTACTGCTCAGAACACCTAGCGAAATGGAATTCCAAATATGATGTAACCAGTATTTCATTACGTTGTGGTCGTGCGAAGTTTTAATATATTAATGAATTACTGGTCAGTGCACGTGGAACTGCAAAGACATCACCCTGGCGTGTACAACGATAGTAGCTTCTTTAAATTTTTAATTTGACGAGCAACTGCTGGCCAGCGTGCATAGCAAAAGCAATGCACCAGTCACGTAGCTAAAAGCGTTATGTAGAGTTTTGCTGTATGGCTTTCATTTGCATACAATAATCTTGCAGCAGGTATGGCAGAAGTAGTATACTGATTAGACGAGCAAGCAGGGCGACTGGGTGCTAGGATTACACTGACTGTATTTTTATCAACACAACTTTGCGATTTAAAAGGCGTTTTCTCTATCAGGTCCTATAATTCAATAATCTCGTGCTTTTTTCTTCTATTATTCTATTACATCCATGTTGTTCTTACAGAACGTACTCTGAGAGCATTCATTCAGTGTTGTTTTGCATTGATAAATACCAAATACACTTTATTTGATACACATAGGGACATGGTACAAGTGCACTTGCGCGGGGCACAGCTTATCCCTAAACAATAGCTATTCCTACCAGATTGTTTGAACTTAACGAGTGCCTAAAACTTTCGACGTGTTAACCAAGTTTCACTTGCTCTATATAATAAGTGCCCTATAGTGAATTAATAGCAGTTCTAAAGTTCAAAGGGCAGGAAAAACAATTTTTTGTGCACCTGTAGAGTCGAACAAATTAAAGAACATTTTCCCTGCATTTAGGTTTTTGGTGTCTCTTTGAGAATGGGCCTGTTGGTTCGTCTACTGCCGCCTATATATATCTTATCTAATCTAAGCGAAATTGAAAATTAGTTCCTGCCTCAATAAACTTGAGCAGAGCAACGGGCTTTCCCAATAATGACGTCGCGGTTTACTCCTAACGTACAATTCATTTCGCAATACCAACAATAGTAAACATGGAATGCAAAAGCAGCTCCGCTACGATCCGTCTTGTGTTGCAGATGATTCGTGTTGATGGTGAATGCTGTTGAAGATAAAACTCATAATCAGAAAATAGCATGAAACTGGAGTACAGTGACAGCGCATGCCTCCGCCAAGCAAAGCATGGTAAGGAAAAATTAAAATTTGCTTCTGAAGCCATGATTTTCTTGTATCAACACCAAAATTTAATTATTTGTTTTCAACAGAATAAAGAGTTGCTGTAATTTTCTTAAAGATCCGTTCATAATTTTTGAGATACGCTGCTAACAAACATTGTGACAAACATTAATCAAACACACAAACGGACCACACAGTCATCAGCAAAAATTAATCATTTATGTCTTTTAACATTACTAACAATTATAAATTTCATAAAAAATCCATTCATAATTTTTGAGTTATTGTGCTAACAAACACTAAATCAAACACAGCAACAAACAAAAGAACAGATCATCACAAAACTTTGGTTATTTACTCTGCGTAATATACCTAACAACTCATGCAAGTTTCACAAAAAACCGTCCATAATTTTTTTGAGTTATGGTAACAAGAAATATGAGGCAGTCAAACAAACAAACAAACAAGCGGATGGGCGGATCCTCACCATAAGTTAATCCTCTGTTCCTTCTAACAATCCCTGTAAATTTAGTTGAAATCTGTCCATAACTTTTTGAGCCATCTTGTGACGGACAGACAAATAGCATCACGGACACACAGACAGACGAACATGACGAAAACGTAACCTTCTTGGCGGAGGTAATTACGTCACGCGTAACTCTAGTAAAATGACTGTTTGATAGTACGCTGCAGTTAATTTTTCCAAAGCCCTGCCCATAATCAAGTTAAGTAACGCTCTATTAAAGATAAAAAAGAATGAAAGAATACTCATTTACACCTCAAGTGGATGCTCCGCTCATCAAATTAATTAATTCATTAAACAACAACCTAAGTTTCATATTACCTTGATTGCCCGTATAACAATATTACTAATAATATCCGAAAAATCAGCAATTGGCAAGTACATTTACAATACTATGGGACTGTAATTGCATTTGATTTGCAGCTATTATTTAGAGTCAAATAGTCTGGTATTTTTAGTAATGTGTTACTTGAAAGGAAATTAAGTGATACCCTAGCAAAATAAAACAGTATCAGTGCTGCAAGTGATTAAATCAGTGATAATCAATGAACGATAAATAAAGTCAGAGAATGGCACGATGGCCATCGCCGATTATACGATGGCGATGGTGTGAAGACCATCGCCATAGGAAAACTATACGATGTGACGATGGAACATCGTAAAAATCCATCGGCGATAGCGATGGTCCGATGGAAATCGTATCAAACAATCGGCGATAGCCATTTTCTCCATCGGCGATGGTGTTTGAGGAAGAAATGGTTCGATGAAATGACTGAACATGATATCGGCGATGGCATACGATGGGCATCGTCATCGCTTCTACTTCCGATACCGATGAAATAATGAAATAAGGCTAAAACTACAAAAAACAGCCCTAGCAGTTTGAAACATTCATTTCTACAATAATAATAAAGTTTATTAACAAAATTCCACAGCACAATTGGAACAAAGCAAAAGATGAGGTACCGGAAAATCTCTGACATCGCATTAGAATAGTATTAAGCCTCTTTGGTGGCTCTTTAAGAGCTAATTAAGGCAACTATATTTAAAATATGTCCAGAAAGATACCCCGGTACTAGCCTAGCTTATAATGTACAACACAATCTCTCCTACAGTTGAGCCTGTGCAACCAAGTGGCAATATTTTTTTCAGAAAAAGAGAGAACCATATACAGAGAGCAAAAGGAGAACTAACGGTGTGGCGATGCTGCCACACGAAAGCAGAGGTGATGGCACACCGGTAGCGACAAAATTTAATCAGGCCTGAGGAGAATGAACACATTCAAGTTCGCTGGCAAGGACAGCAGCAGAAGAAAGGAAACACTGTGGGCACGCAAAAAGGTCGCCTCGAAAGCTTTGCTAAGGGATTCCGTGGAGTGCTATTATTATAATATTGAATTATTATAATGAATAGTTTAAGCCTCCTTTACCACAACAACGTATGGTGATCTAACAGAGGGAGAAGACTTGGTCATATAGTATGACGATAGAAATGGGGCAGCCATGCAAAAACGTGTTCCCACACACGATCAACGCACTCGGGAACTCCAAGTCAGGAAAAAAGAGAAAAAAACGAATAAAACATGAGCAAGAGGGAGTATGAAAAGTGGGCTAAGTGGGCATGAAAGTCAGACGTCCCGAAGGCCCAGCTAATGGCTAAGGTAACCTACACGAGCCCCTCGGGGTCGTCACGCCCCACAACATAGGATGGGCGAGCGTAACTAACCCAACCCCACGGCTCGGAGCGCTAGCCTACCGCCCACAACACTATGAGCAAACCGAACTATGAGTTAGCAGCAAATAATTCTGAATAGTTTGCTTAAATTCTCGCACAGAGAAAATTTCCCTAGTAGTAGCGGGTAACTCATTCCATATTCCAAGAGCTTGATACAGAAAACTCCGCTGACTGACGGTCGTGCGGCAAAACACATTCGTCAATTGACCCTGCGATATCACGCGCATCCAATAGTTGTGCGCAGTCTGAGACTCTTCAACCTTATGTAGGATGTGTTGATGGTTACTTTGTCTAATATTGAAAAATTTAAGGAGACAAAATATTTATAGACATTGTCGAAGCTCAATAACAATGAAACGAAGAGGGGGTTACAAAGTTTATTTTAATGCATTTCCCAGATCTAATAATGTTTATTAATAACCTGGGCCTTACATTTCGCACCTTTTATCATCTAGGAATAGTATTACTGGTTTGAAAATCGCACACAGGCCGAGGTTTTAAGAGATGCTGCTTTTATTCGATGTTTGTGGTCTGAGATGATTGCATTTTTAAAATGCGTCAATGCGATGCCTCATTGCTGATTTTGACGCCCTACGATGGCCATCGCCGACGGTTATTTCATCGTAGGTCATCGCCGATGAGAATTGGCAAGTTTTGGTTCCGACGCCGATGGAGCGATGATATTGCCATCGTTAGAATGATGGCGATGGCCATCGTACCATCGATTTCGCCATCGTAACATAATCGGATATGCCGACCTCTGAATAAAGTTAGCGCAAATTTTATATCATAAATGAACGGCATTGGTTTAACGTTAGTAATCATAACAGTTAAAAGAAATAATAGTGTTTTAGTCATTATAAAAAATTGCTAAGGCAAATTGGTTCAGTCTAGTATGCTATTATAGCTGAAAAAATATATTTTTACAGTCTTTATAGATAGTTTTTTCATATTCGTTCAAGCTGGGTACATTTCAGCATCGAAATGAAATTATACTCCTCTAACTATAGCAAAAACTCTGCTGCGATGCATCTTACGGGTATAATTGTTTCGACCTAATCGTTACAGTCACAACGATCCAAAGAGGTAATATATATCGCCAAAAAAAACAGCTACAATCAAGCGCAACTACAACAATTCTCACCTCGCATTATTACTCCAGTATTTTTACCTGCCGCAGTAGCGGAGGTAATGAGAAATTTAAACAGGCTGATTTGGATCAGAGTGCTTGGTTCGATATTGCTATGCTGACAGAACTGCAAGGCTTTGGAGCAGAGTAGAGGGAACCTGAACACTACAGTAATTATCGCATCGCCTATTTCGCGAGCAACCGATAGCGGAAAAGACACACCGCGATGCTGCAGAATTTCATAAATTAATATATTGAGTTCGCTCATAAATTATTCAAATTCCCCCCCCCCCCCCCCTTNATTTCATAAATTAATATATTGAGTTCGCTCATAAATTATTAAAATTCCCCCCCCCCCCCCTCATTTCAATCAGCTGCATTTTGGCTTGCACCTTCTGCATATATTATATATTCTAAGCGATATATTATGGTGTTGGTCGTATTGTGTGGCGAGTCGAATGCTTTGAGATTCTTTTGGCAATGCATACAATAATATATATATATACCGTATATGAAGGGGGTAGAAATTTCACTTAGTTATAGAATATTGAATGCAAAGTGCAACAATTTAATTTCATGGGAAACTTGTGTGTAAAAAGATTCCTTTACTTACACTTATATACAGGTGACCGCTTTTTAAAATTGCTTTTATTCACAGATTGTGAGAAAATTCTTCAGGGTTTGGTCACTTTAGTGCTTGTAGTTACATTTTTGAATTTAATATTTATGTGGGTATGAATTAAAAGTAATGCAACGGGTTCTTGTATGTGACAAAAACAAGTATGTTCAATTCAATGAAGCAATTCAATGTTTTCTTCTATTCGACAAACAAGTTCTTTTAATAACACGACGTACGCAACCTTTCCTAGTACATGACAAACAAGCTTATGTATCAAATGAAGTAACGTAACTTTTCCTCTCATATGGTAGACAAGTACTTTTCCTTACAAGTGAAAGTTTCAAGAAAATAAAATTAATGTTAATTTAACCTTAAACACGACCCCAAAATGCTACATATCTAATTTCCTAGCGAGAACTGACAGCGCTTGGGTATTAACTACTTTCGTACGTCAGTCTCACTGTTAAGCAACATCGCCAATAACTTTTAAAAGTAGTACATATCTACCCTGTTAGTACCAAAAAAGTGCCGGGTTCTTGTAGAAATAGCATTGTTTGAAACCGTCTCTGCAGAACCCTGTTATTATTTTTACTAGTACTGCGTACATCTCTAGAGTTATAACACTTGTATCAGCACAGACTCATTCTATTCCTATTAAAATGTAAGGTATAGGAAAGTACTTGAGCAAACTTTCAATTAATATAATAAATATCCAAAATTACAGGCGATGGCAGGTGCCCCGTGCAGTAATATATAAATAATCCTCTTCAGCGGCTGAGAGAAATGACAACTTTTTATCTGTTCCCCCGTTACCAGCATCGAACTTGAGCATTTTCCCCAACTTCATTTTATGACGAGAGTCTCCGGCCGCACTCTTGTTGCGGCGCCTGTTCTATTTCTAAAGAAAGTCCGCCGCATTACCAATTTTATGCATCACTTGTTGCATCATGTAAGCCGCATAAAAAATGCCATTTTTGGCAGAAGAGTTCAGTAATTTTCATCCTCTCATCACGAGGAAAGTCTTTTGCGCTCAGGGGCAAATTGTGCCGTCGCATCTCCAAGTCAGCGGCAGAGATTCCGGCAGACTGCTGCAAATTGGACTCCGGTGGTGCAGCATGGGAACGCTCTAGCATTGGAGGGATGCTGCGCAGGTTGTTCATGGGGTGGTAGCCGGCAGGTCCCGTCCTTAGAATTTAATTGAGTTTACCTATTAAATCAGCAGCTATAGATATAAAGACTATCCCTTGTTGTGCCTGTGCGTATGACTTGGATACGTTGCAGTCGCCTTCGAAAGACTGGTTCCCGCGTGCAATTTGCGTCGATGCTAGCGCTACAGAACCAATTCAACAAATCGGATAACAAAGCCGCGGGAAGACTTTTGCTTGCGCATAATAAACTGACCAAAAGTTGTTGAAAATTCCAGCCACTGCGTAAATTTAAATACCGCGGTAAATACTAATGGAGCAGTTTTGACCATCTCCCGTAATTCTGCGCGAGCTTAAGTTCACAGAGGTTTATATTTTGTCAGCTGTAGCGTAGTGTTCAAACACCTCAGGTTTAGTTACGGCAACGTAATCGGATTGCCGAGTTGGCTTTCTGCTGCTTGCGCTGACGAGAAATCGTAATTTTATGTGTACCAATATCAGGCGCAGTAAAAACGTAACCAACTTACAAGGCGTTAACGAACTAACGAAAATTGTGACTAAAAATCATAGATCGTTTAATTAAAATATGAAAATAGAACAATTACAGTTTGTCCTTCGGGAAACGGCATAGTAAAGTCCGTTCATTTTTGGTAACTTTAGTAATGTCCCCTTTTGAATTTAAGGGGTCACGCAATAATTATTTGTCATCGTAAAAACTACGTGATTCCGTAACGCTATAGCCACTACAACTTGTTTTGACCCCCTAATGCGAGTTCTAACGGGATATATATATATATATTATAATTCTCACAATTACAGTTCGTTCAATAAAAATAGAAATATTCAATCTTTACTATCGCTATAGAAACTCTACAGATTTCTCGCTCCACTCTTTCAACACCGGCCGTCATTTTTTAACGTCACCATACCACGATGTTCTCGACCCTTTCTGTCTTCAGCCCGCTGCACACGAGAGTCGGATCCGAGCAGGGGAACAATTCTTCCTGCTTTTCCAGTTACGTTGTCAGCTCAACTTGACCAGTCTTAAACTGCTCAATAATTTCTTCAAATCTGAGCCACCACTGCAGTTATTCCTATACTGCAAATGCCAATTGCACAGTTTTAAATTTCTTTTACAATTTTGAGTGAGTTTCATTTCGAAACAACACATTTTAAAGTAATAGATGTAATCACATTAAGCTGAAACCACGCTCACAGCAATATAAAATCCAAGAATGTGAAACGTTCTCGTGTTTCGACTCTCATGTGCAGCAGGCATTATGTAGCTAAGCCGGTAGTATAATCTCTCATAGGAAAACAAAAAAACAAGATCTCTCAACGTGTGGAAATTTAAATATCAGTTATTAGTGCAATAACATAGTCATCATTGGGTAAACACGTTTTTACTCAATTTGATGTCCCTAGTCTTGAAAAAGAATTTATCTATTCATGAAGCTCTTTTTATTTATTTCTTTTTTATTAGTTTGAAAATAACATGCACTAATACAGGAAGAAATTAGTTGAGTCGCCCATGTGTGGCACTGCGATAGATTAATAATTTTTCAAAAACTACCATTAATTAGTCCACCTATTAAGCCTCTGCGCATTCGTATAACGGAGTCACCACACTGAATTTCCTCCACGAACATCTCTTTGTTAGTGCAAGATTAATATATGTATATATATATATATATGTAGTGAAAAAATTTTCGGCTGCCATCATAATTATTCAATTAATTTAACCAAATTACATCGTATAGAACATATCTGGCGTGAGAAACGAAAAAAGAATAAAAAACTAATTCTTATGACGCCATGCAGTGCACATTCAAAAAAATTTTGCAGCATCACTGCTGCTAATTTTTAAAAGAAACGGTACTGTAATTAAAAGTTGTGTAGTTTTTTTTTTTGGATAACTACTAACGTTTTGGACAACCTATCCATGCTCAAAAACAGGAAAAATACTGTCTGGAGCAAAATCATAAGCCATTTGAAAAATTGACACTTGTTCTATAATAACCAAAAATCCCAGAGACTACACAGAAATACAGTGAAAGACATCACTAATATTTCCTCAAAAGTTATTCATAAGTATAATAAGTATATTAACCTACAGTTTATCTAAGAACTAAGATTCAAAGGCTATTAATAAAACGCTGCATGTTGGCCTCGCTGAAAGGAAAGGAGCTCTGGGCATTATTTCATACCAATTTTATCTTAAAGGATACAAGGACTCTAGGACTCGTACATCTGCGTTGTAGGAGATAGTTGTAAGATTACAAAATTTTTTATTAGGAAACTGGAACAATGTACTGAGCGTATGGAAGATTGAGGAGGAGAGCCAAGAGGGAAGCCAGTCCATAAGCTGCACGCTGCATGCTCAGCGATCCTGCTCATAAGGGTACAGCAGGTATCCTCCGCGCAAAGAATAACAATGCAAATCAGCAGTAATAATGATACATAAGTGCCGCTTTTCATTTTCAGATGTAGACATATAACCAAATCTTTTAGCCCTATAGATGCCAAAATATTTCGGTTTGATCAGTGGAATTATATTAATTTCAACTGTCGAGTTCTCTATGTGGGAGACGTTCGTCTACCGTACGGCAAGGGTCTCTATAGTTTGACGGTGCCATATATGCTCGATACGTCCCACTGTAGAGATGGTCTTCTTGACAAAAACTGTTGCAAATCAGAATTATGACATCATTCCAGTCGAAACGCCTGAGCAACTCTATCCAATCGAATATTCAACTTATGAGCGGATGTTTACCTCGCAAATCGCGTCTACGCAACCCACTTTATCTGGGGTAAGTTCACCTGAATACTGGATGCATCTCCTATCGCTCTGCACGTCACGAATCTATTAGCTGCACTGCCTATAAGTGCCCAACATTAATCCATTATTATTTAGTCCAAGTTTATCAAGTCATCCCGACGGTAATCAGCAGTGTACCTGGGTACTGGATGTACCCATTGCCGCTTTCGATGTCACCTAGCTAACCGCGGCGCGGCCTAGAGACGTGTCTAGAGTTAGTCCTAACTGGTGAAGAATTGGCCCAACTGACAGGTACTGGGCCTGCCCACGCTAAATTCATAAGCCTTGCTGGCATCGCTGACACTTGACATGACTGCGGCGGACCTCTAAATTCAAAAAGGCCTTTCTTTTGTTCCGCCTGACGGCATGTCGAGGGCCAGCCTCCAGCATTTAGGGGAATGAGAACCNAATGAGAACCGGTTAGGAAGATAAATTATGCTGCGGCCTCTGAGACACTCATTAAAGGGGCCATGTCCCTCCGGTTTGGTGCTGTCAAAGCCTAATTGGGCATCACGGTGAATAATTTGATTTCTGATACCCTGGTGGCAAGATAAGCTTAACATAACGCCAAAGCTTGTATGTAATCAGGTCTTGTTAATTAAATGTGGGATTTTGTAATATTGGTGGAATATAGCCATGGGTTGTCCATAACGATAATGAGTTCTTTCTGGTTGAAATGAGATTCTGCAATACTGCTGGAATATATACAGTCAAAGATTCTCTGGGATGGTAATCAGCTCGTACATGTGAAAATGAGATACAGCAAGACTTTAGAATACAGCCGAGGGTTAAATAAAGATAATCACCTGGTGTTGGTAAATGTGAGACCCTCTAATGCTGTCAGAAACTTAGTAAATTATAATAAATTAAAGTATTTTCTGTAATGATATTTCATTCGGTTATTACATGCTCAATTAATCACAATACAGTTCTAATTATTCATAATGTTTATTTTGAACTGTAACTTACAACAACCGCATCAATGAGCTACCTGTAGGATTATACTTATGATGTTACGGGGTATATAAAGAAGAGAGGTCATATAAATAATAAATTATTGTTAATAATACTAATAAAAAATAAATTAAACAATGTATATGAAAGTTCCCATTGTAAATGATTTTGATTGTGAATGCTCCAATTGTTTGGGAACAATCCAGTTGATTGTTCACGTTTCAATAACTTGATCACAGAATAGCAGACGATAGTGAATGAAGATACAGAAAGTAAATAGCACATGACAAGTTAAACATGTCGCTAAGGGTGGAGTTATTCCCCAACCTAACTAAAAGACTTAGCGATTGGGTCTCGTACTGCAACTGGATCAGTAAAACACACACGTAAAGATCTAATATATTAGGAAAAGAGTATGGAAATTTAATACAAAGAGGAAACCGCATGAGAGCAAGAACTAAATAAGCTGTATTGAAATTGTCACACTTCGTTACAACATTGAATCGAAACGGCTACCGGTCATGATTGATCAATTCCGCAGGTTCTCTGAATATTATTTATCACTTTCAAACGGAATATCATGTATGCATATTAATACTTGGCTCGAGTGTCTGAACCAAAGGGAAAGACAAATTGATTCTTGCCGAAACAACTGGCCAAGGGGCAAAAACGGTACTTTCAGACTGCAAAGATATAATACAATGCATGTAAACAAACATTTTATCCCATCGTTGATGTGTTCATATAAACACCGGGGAAAAGACTACACTGGCAGACTATCATTCTCATTCATTTCTTAAGATATTTCGTTCAACCTCCATTTTATATTTTAGACTACACATCCCTTAGGTTACAAAATATATGTAATTGACTCACCATAGATCAGAGCGTACTCCCGCAAGCATAAAATAACTCGTTTCGCCACATGAAATGTAAATGCATTGCAATATTATTCTAATTTTAATCATTACTATGTAAATATAAAACTAAGGCATTTTCAGACATTTCATTTTTTTTAAGCGCGATAGGAATCCCATGACGGACTAAATACAAGTATAATTTACATTTGAGCTTCATTTACATTTATGTACACATTCTGAATCAGTTTAGTATAAAGAACACGCTGACTCGATCACGATGCTCTTGCTGCATCTTAGGGAAACACTGAGTTTTGATTACGACTGCCAACTTCGTCACGTATGTTACGTAGAGTATACACAGCAGTTCGTATGGAACGTTATTTATTCGATGTAGATACATTGCTGCAATTGTTTGTGTAACACGTCATCATACCGTAGCCAACATAAATAACTTACATACTGGAACATATATCGGCATTTACTTCAACTTGGGACTTAATACATTAAAGCACTGTCGAATTGAGAATGGCCTCATTGTTGAGACTAGAAGATATAGTTCTCATATAGACAAATGAAGCATTTAACAACTAAGCACTGCCCAAAAGCACACAGTGTTGACACACGAGCGATTATCAAAAGCATTAGCAGGCACACAGACGAAGGTATGGGCATACAGTGCCATAAACGCCAATTGTTCGTGCACAGGGAACAGCTTACATCACTCCACGAGCAAAAGGAGACGAGTTCTGGTATTGCACACATTTGCCGTTAAATCGCGCACGACACTAAGTTAATGCTGAGTGCCGTGCTTATAGCTCACTATGATTTTTGAGCTAAAGAGGAAAAGGAATTCCCCAAACAGCAAAGCCAAGAGGCGCCTCGCCCCCCAGAGGGGACGAGAGAGCACGAAAACTCCGTGCTCGCTCCAAGCTCTAAGCTACAACTAACTGTATTCTAAAATGTACTCTCTTCATTTTAAGGACTAGTCTACATCTTTCCACACTTTGGTCGTGGGTCGAGCCCACAGTTTCTTTACCTACGATTAGAGCTCAAGCCTGCCTCCACGGTGACACGAAGCAGATTTCTCTACTGATACAACGGCTTTATGCGTCCAACATTGTAATTCTAGCATGAATGTTGAACATTACCTTCATATTTGATATACCTATTTTCTTGAGATATTTATTAGTTTCCCGTGTGTATACGTAGTCGTACAAATCTATTTTTATACATGTATATATTTTTCGTTTTGCGAATCTATGTTTTCACAAGAATAAAAAGAGACGATTATGGAAAATAATATTATTACAAGTTAATTTCATATTCTGCTTGCTAGTTTTCAAAGTATACCCGCATTGGCTCAGTGTTGGAGGGTTGCGCTTTCATGCCATGGCAACCGAGATCGCCTCTTCACAAGGCAGGTAAAGTCTTGTGATGCTCGGCTTACAGCATCAGCATTTCTGGCGTTCACACGCCATTAATTGCAAAGGCACTGACCCAAACCACTGATGAGGTCAGTCCAGGAGGGGGCTCAGTTTCCGCTTGAGTTCCGACTCTAACGTCATACATAGCTCGAACCATCTGTGGTTGACTTCAGCCGTACACTTCTCAGGAGCAGTTATCGTGTATCTGCAGCACGAATCAGTACAGGTGCATTTCCTAGTTAAGGTATTAGTTGAATTTGGCTTTATCTTTACCAATATGCTAGACAGTTCGTTATCAAATGCTCGGTGTCTATCTTTTATCGCCCAGAATGTCAAGTTTTCTCGATCGTTTCGCAACGATATATGGCGTCATTCATCAAGGCAAGCGGATAACTTAAACTTGTCCACAGTTTCCGACAGGAGCGTTACCGTCGTTAATTTGCATCGAGTTTCCAGTGTTAATTCCAAACCGATGACTCTGTATAAACGGTTTCAGTATTTATTTTATAGCCATCCCAAGCTAACGTAATCACCTAATATCTTGCTGTGGAACTGTCCTACTCGCTGACACCCTTGATCTTTTCTTGCCTACTGTACTAAGTGGGATCGTTAGAGGCAGTGCTATTCTACGAAAAGAGTTTCTTAATATGGGCATAAATGGGTTCATATCTAACACACTTCTCAGTGACGCGTTTGTGTTTAGTACAAGCTTGCAGACTGATGCCGATCAAGGATAATACACTGAAACCTCTAAACCGCATATAGATATGTGGTATCCGTTGTGAGAGGAGTCTTCTTTTGTAATAAATTCTACAGCGTACCTGCCAGTTGCCCTACGTTCATTATGGCTTCTTTAGCTAATACCATAGCAAATCGTGACGTTGCACTGCACTATAATCTACGAATTGAGTTTTATTAAGCCATTCTGCCAGTTAATGTATGAGATTTGCTATTGCCACAATTCCCTACAGATAGCGCTATATATATATATATATTTGTGTAAGTTGGCAGCAGGTCATTCATTAAGCAGGTTTCGTTGAACGAAAGATGACATTGCGTTTTAATTACTTTAATTTCCAACCTTTCCAAGTGTCGGAAGCTACGTTTTACTTCTTC
>LQNS02277998.1:17294446-17305683 GCA_001587735.2 Parhyale hawaiensis
AAAGCATATGCATGGGCTCTCTAGATGCTCAATTTTATAGTCCAAAGCGCTATTAAAGCATATGCATGGACTCTCTAGATGCTCAATTTTATAGTCCAAAGCGCTATTAAAGCATATGCATGATCTCTCTAGATGCTCAATTTTATAGTCCAAAGCGCTATTAAAGCATATGCATGGAATCTCTAGATGCTCAATTTTATAGTCCAAAGCGCTATTAAAGCATATGCATGGACTCTCTAGATGCTCAATTTTATAGTCCAAAGCGCTATTAAAGCATATGCATGGACTCTCNTTATAGTCCAAAGCGCTATTAAAGCATATGCATGGGCTCTCTAGATGCTCAATTTTATAGTCCAAAGCGCTATTAAAGCATATGCATGGGCTCTCTAGATGCTCAATTTTATAGTCCAAAGCGCTATTAAAGCATATGCATGGACTCTATGTGACGTTTAGCGTTCTGTGTGCATCAAATGTGTAAAATTTAACTCCTGTGCCGTTAATATTTTTTTGTTTTTAAAGTTTGTTTTGTTATAAACTTTCTAAAGAAACTATAACGTCTAAATGTTGCTCAATTGTAACTAATTTATTTCAGATGGTGGAAATAACTAACTGCTCGGCTTTCTGGTGAGAATAACGCACACGAACAACAGAGTTGTATATTCAAATGATATAACAGGAAATTTTTAAATTTTTAAATAAACTTCCAGCAGTATCTTTTATTGTTTTTAACGAATATCGGGTGTTTGCCTATAATTTAGCGCTAGGGAATAATAGTTTGATGACGTTGCCAAAGCCTAACTTTATTTTAAACGTTTTGATCTGTCCCAAAAATTCGCTCTGGAATTTCAGTTTCTACTGATGTTTTAACGCTTTTAAAAAGTGACACAAATGCAGACGAGAGTAGACCTGGGTCATGACAGTTCTCTGATAATTACAGACTTCGCAGGCCAGTACCAGGAGACTAGCTTGTGCACCCACCTTTACGCACGTGACCGCAGTAATTTTTTTCTTTTAGAAAATTTCAACCGCATTTATCATCTATTTATGTTAGATATACTAAAAGTCTGTGAGCTTAGTTTATTTGCTTGTTTGTTTATTTATTTGTTTATTTATCATTTATTTACTTGCTTGTTTTGCTCACAGGTTCTTCACTTTATGATAGGAAGAAATTCGAACGTTGAATATTCAATTCGGTAGTATCCGTCATACGGAATATGAACCTAGGCTCATCTGCGTAAACGTGCACGTTGAATTTAAAGGTGATACGGGAAATGCAAATGGAGTACGTAATACATATATTTCTCCGTGCTTACAGACAGAGTTGATCATTTCTTTGAGAAGCAAAGAAGCTGGTGATGGTGACCAGTACTGGCAACTGCCGCAAGAGTGGACAGTCAGAGTGAGGTCTATGACCAGCAGAATAACACCCCTTTTTGTTTTTTACAAAAGTGGATAGGATTGCATAACCCTTTATTGCGGTCTATGTGCAGTGGAAATTTTTTCAGCAATGATGAGAAGAAAAGTGTTGCTTAGTCACAAGGACAAAGCTCCCTCCAATCTAAAATGGTATCATTCCTTACACATAAATTTTATAGAAACGAATAAGCTAAACTAATAACTTAAACCGTTGAGCGTTATGTTGGCTCGCTAATTTATGATTTTTCAATTTGGACACGAAAGTTAATATTTCTAAAGCACCGGTTACATGCTCTCGACGTTTTGAGGAAGAAAGAAAGCACCGAATGTTTACTGCCCTGAAATGGAGTCAGCTCATATTCAACCTATTCTATCGGGAGACTTGCACCATCGATTCAGATGACAATGTCTACACAACAGTCAAAGTGAAAAGTTAACTGAATTGTTTCATATTGAGATGGAGTGACCATCAATGGCAATTGTTGCCGAGACAATTGCCAACGGCGGCCATTCGTTTCTCCTGGACGGTTCTTCGGTTCAGTGGATTACAATAGACCTAGCATGCACAGGATTTGCAATAGCTCCCTTACATAGGCTTGCATCAGCCCTCCCGGGCAGCGCTATCGTCGTTCGCGACGATTTGTGTTCGTGTTTGTGTACGCAGATCGTGTGCGTGTGAGCGGCGTTCAAGTTGGTGCGCCGCGCTGCTCGCTGTATCGCTGAATAAGTTAGGTTAGGTTAGGTAATGCTAGGTAACGTTAGGTAACGTTAGGGAATGTTAGGTAACGTTAGGGAATGTTAGGTAACGTTAGGGAATGTTAGGTAACGTTAGGTAACGTTTGGTAAGGTTAGAAAGGTTAGGTTGGGTTAGGTTAGGCTATGTAAGGTTAGGTTAGAAAGTTAGGTAAGGTTTGGTTAGGTTAGGCTAAGATAGGTTAGCCTAAGTAGTGTATATTTTAGTGGTGGCGCGCGCAGGAAAGCTTACTTGAACGCGAAATCGCCGTGAACGACGATAGTGCTCCCGTGCATATGATTGCAGGAGTCTTCCGGGGTACAGGATTGCCATAGCCATCCGCACACAAGATTACAATAGTCCTCCGGAGTACAGGCAACGGCTTGTGTCTACCCAAGTGGGGCGCTGCACAGCATCATACAAGGATATTTACAGTTTCTTTAAAAACTAAAATTAGCTGCTTACAGTCGGTTAGATCAACAAACTTCGTTAGGGAAGAGTAAAACATCAAAAGCTCATCGGCTCTAATGTTCGTGAGGAATTTATTTTACACAGAAACCTAATGAAGAAAATATAGCATGCAGAGTTAAAGGAAATGACTGATTGCCTATATACACACTAAGTATTGAATTTTGTTTCCTAGCACTCGAAAATATTTTTTTGAAAAAGTGCATGAAATACCTTAGCCCGGCGAAAAGAAAAATTACTAAAAGTCGACATCACAAATTTCGTAAAGGACTACTTAACAAACGAGAAAAACTGATCAAAAGCCAGCAATCAACGAAGTTACAACAACAAGCTGAGTGCTAAAAGATGCTAGATGAGATGGAACGTTAGCTCGTACGATCATATGATGAAGAAAAACAAAAGCAGGCCATTGAAAAATAAGAAAAATAAAAAGCAATAGCAAATATTTTTTCGCTTATGTATCACATCATTCTTCAGTAAGATCGAAAATTGAGCCACTAGTGAGTAAAACAGGGTCTTTTGTTGATGACCAGGAAATGAGCGAAGTACTAAGCCGTCAATATCAAAACGTCTTTAGGGACAAAATCCAAAATTCTGAAATTCCAAGAATTGATTTACCCACAAACTTCCTAGCGCACTTTGAATTCACAAAACTAAGCATTGAACTAGCCATTGCCGAACTTAGCGGCAACAGCGCAGCGGGACCAGATGATGTGCCTGCAAAATCCTTAAGATGTGTAAGCTAAACATCTCCTACCCCCTATACCTTACGTGTCGAAAATCAATGGATGATGGAGTAATTCCACTCACCTACATGTACGCGATTATTTCACTTATTCCTAAAGCTAGAAATAGCACGGATCCAGCTAACTATAGACCTGTCTCTCTGACTAACCACGTAGTGAAGACGTTTGAAGGGGTGTTTTGGAAACATCCTGCACATCACTTAGAGAGCAATGACCTGCTTACATCAAAGCAACATGGTTTTCGCCATAAACGATCTACCAGTTCTCAGTAACTTGAGCATTAAGACTATGCTAGGCCTAATATGCCAAGGAGAAAAATGTGGACGAAATATATTTAGATTTTACAAAAGTGATAATAAAGTAGACCATGGAATACTATTACTCAAATTCTCCTAAATGGGCATCCGTGGAAAATGTCTTAGATGGACCGAGCGTTCCTGACAAACTGAGCTCAAAGTCAAATTATCAACAATAAAGTGTCCAAACGAAAGCCGGTACTGAGTGATGTCCCACAAGGTACTGTGCTTGGTCAAATACTCTTCCTCGTCATGATAAATAACATGAGGCACCAATGCAAGTTTGCCGTTCCCTCCTCGTTCGCGGATGAAACACGAATATTAGCCGCTGACCAGCGGTACAGTCAATGGCAGATGTACGGAATGTGCAGTTAAAGTTAAACATCTTTCGCTGGACATCGGTAACAACAGGACCTTCAACGAAACAAAGTTTGAACTGTTATAACACGGGTAAAAGCTCCTCCCTTAGTGAATCGACGTCCTACACGAAGAGAGATGGGAACGAAATCGAAAGAAAGCAAATTTTAAGGGACCCTGGGGTGAGAATGCAAGAAAATGCCACTTTTGAAGATTACGTGGCTAGAGTCGTTACCATAGGCGAAAAATGGAACGGATGGGTACTGCGAACTTTCTGTTTACGAGAGACAGACACAATGCTCACCTTATGCAAACAACTAATACTGCCGTGGATAGAATACTGTTCACCTTTTTGGATGCCGAGCAAACGGAAAGATTTAGAGCGCCTTGAGGCTACCCAGAGATCGTTCACTTTTAAAATCCACAGCATGCAAGGATTAAACTATCATGAAAGACTTGCTCAACATCAAATGTACTGAATTAAATGGAGACTCGAGCGCTTAACGATCATATATGCTTGGAAAATTCCAAAAGGAATTATTTTCAACGTCAATGGGCAGATCCAGGCCAGACACTCAGACCGCATTGGTCGCACTTATGAAGTACGAATTCCGATCAAAAATCAATAGCCACCAAGTATTCCAATAGTTTCTCGGTCTGGAGGGCGACGTTGTTCAATAGAATGCCACTATTATTATTATTATTAAAATTTCAAGCCCGGGCCACGACGGACAGCTAGAACAACCGAAATGAAGCACTTTGTAACACCGGGAAGCCCGAAACGCTACTAAAGAAAGTGCAACAAAAAGCCAGCTACAGCTGACTTAAACGCCTGCAAGCCAACACGACCGAAAGCCGATGCTGGCAATGAATTTCAAGCCCCAACAGACCAGGGCACGAAGCACCGACTGAACTGACGAGTTTGGCATCTAACACTCTCAGAAGTAAAAGAGTGCGCGTCAACTGAAGCTCGTGCAATCCTCCCAAAGACCCTGAGGGCAGGGACAGAAGAATACAACCAATGCCTCTCATTGTTGTACACGTTATAAAACATACAGAGTTCAGCCACCTCTCTCCTATGGTGCAGATTCACCAGATCATTATCAGCGCTCAGCCTGCTGGCTGAACTAACAATTCGGTCCGACAGACGTAAGTGAGTGTCAGCAGCTGAAGCCAAGACCGATTAGCAATACTCTAACACAGGCAGCAAAAAAACTTAGAAACATCTGCGAACAGCCTGACTGTCACCAAACACAGAATTCACCTTACGCAAGCACGTGACATCAACCTCCTAATATGCAGCTCAAAAACAAGCTTCTCATCAAAGACAAACCAAGAATATCCAAGGAGCCAGACTCCTGAAGCAAAGTGTCATCAATCTCCAGTTGGGGATGCTGCGGTACAAGTGTTCGAGACCGACTGATAATCATCGACTTGGTCTTACTGGCATTCAGCTTCATACTCCAAGCCGAGCACCATGCACTAATGGGGGACAAATTTCCTATTCAGAGACTGAGCGATAGCATCACGCAGGCGAGGAACAGGTATCACTGCTATCAAAGTGGAATCGTCAGCATAGTTGATCATCGTGTTTTCAAGCGAAGAGAACGTGTCACTAGTATAGAGAATGAATAACAGCGGGCTAAGCACACTGCCCTGAGGGACGCCGGACACCACCGCGACGGAGGCGCTCTAAACGCCGTCAACAGACACACTCTGCGTTCGCTCAGAAACAGAATCGCGAATGATTGACAGAACCCTACCACCCACACCAAAGGACTCCAGCTTGTATAATAGACCCCTGTGGTTAACCCTGTCAAACGCCACGCTACAATCCAACTGGACAAGGCGTGCGTCCGACCTACAATCCAGCGCAGACTGGTGAACAGTTTTCGGCACACAGCCTGCTGGCTGAACTAAAATGTCGGTCTAGCAGACGCAAGTGACTGTCAGTAGCTGAAGCCCAGACCGGCGAGCAATACTCCAACACAGGAAGAAAAAAAAAAAAACATAAAAGCATCTGCAGACAACATCACTGTCACCAAACACAGAATTCATCTTACGCAGGAGCCCAATCTTACTGGAAGCACGTGACACCAGTCGCCTAATATGCGGCTCAAAAGTAAACATCTCATCATTGACAACACCGAGAATCTCCAAGATACTCCTGAAGCAAAGTGTAATCTACCTTCAGATATGGATACTGCGGTAAAAGTGTCCAAGACCGCTGCCAATCGTAGACTTGGTCTTACTGGCATTGAGCTTCATACTCCAGGCCGAGCACCATGCACTAATGCGCGACAAATCCTCATTCAGAGACTGGGCGACATCACTGCACATTCTGGGGGCTGGTATCACTGCTATCTTAGTGAAATCGTCGGCATAGTTGATCATTGTGTTCTCTAGCGAAGAAAGCTGTCACTTGTATACAGAACGAACAACAGCGGGCCTAGTACGCAATCTTGAGGGATGCCAGACTCCGCCGCAACTGAGGCACTAAAAAAACCCTCAACAGACACACTCTGCATTCGCTCAGAAACGAAAATCACGAGTGATAGACAAAACTCTACCACCCACGTCAAACGACTCTAACTTGTACAATAGACCCCTGTGGTTGTCCCTGTCAAACGCCGCGATAAAGTGAAATTGTACAAGGCGTGCCTCGGACCCAAAATCCAGCGCCACGCCACATTCGAAATGCCACCGGTACAGAGACTGCAAAATTTAAAACACACTGGACTCATACCAGCTGAAAGTGCCAGATAAACCAGCGGTAAGCGGCTACATGCAATGTGGATCCGGATAACTCACTACTAGCCATCCCGCTGGTCACGGACTGCAGCATCACCTTCGCATATGAAGAAAATAACCAATTATTGCAACTCAGGCCGCCGGTTCCTATAGGCGGGTGCGGGCCTGTAACGAGTGATGCAGGACCCTTTAACAGGGAGAAAAACTATGGTCCGGTATCGTAGTAATTTTCTCACCAGTCTCTTCTCAGAACTCCTCAACGACACACCACATGTACCTATACTACCGCCCCATGACGTCGGAGCGGGTCGCTGAGTTTCATCACCATCAAGTTTGGTCTCAACCCGCCAGTGCGACTGCCCGCGGATGCTAGAGGGTTGCCTGAGGCCAGGGGATGATTTCCTCGTGTATCGTCACTGCTATTGATATGTCAAAGCTAAACACCCTTCGTCGACCGACGGGCCTGGATCAGAGGCACCGGCTCTTCTAGCAACAGAGGACCGCATATCACGGAAGTTACAGTGCCCAGTAGACGTCTTGGGAACATGTTAGCGTGGCGGCCTCCAATGTTAGCCTGAGACCTATTTCAATTTAATTTACTATCCGGTATCACTTTATAGACTTTAAATAATTTGATTAACCCCATTAAATTATCGTTAATTTTCTATTCTTGCTTAGAGTCAACGTATTGTCAACTTACGGTATCAGCCACCTATAACGTGTTGACTTCTAACATGTAACTTATTTATACTTAACATAGTTTAGGACACTTTCCAAGACTTAATCTAGTTTAGGATTTATTAGTAACGTATAAAAACTTAATCCAGTTTAGGATTAATTAGTAACAGTTCGAGAGAACCATCTTGAACTCTCATTCACATGTTAAACCTAATCCGGATTGAGATTAAATTTTCGAATTCTGCAAAAGTATTAACTTAATTTTCGTTGAAATTTACACCTCAAAGTCCGTTCTGGCTACATCTCAAATGTAACCGGGTTGGGGATTGACGTGCTACTCCAGTTTGTAAGCATTTTAATCTTTATCTCATTCAGTGCTAAATCAACTCAATATTGTTAATTTAGCTGCAATCAAATTCAGGCATATAATTAGTCTAGCGTACTTAGCAGAAGGTTAAGTGCCATTCATAATTTCGCTCAAAAGCTTTCTAGGTATAAAAACGTTCAGTTTCAATAATCTCCAATCCCATGCAGTTAGGGTAACATGAGTGTTGGGCTCTGCATTCCGCGGTGTTTGTGACTCCGTTCAGAGAAGTCTGCGTCACTGATCGCGTATCTAACTTGGAAAAAAGTTATTAGTGTGTTTCCGCGGAAAGCAAGTTAGTCTTAACTTCATGTCGTTGTGCAGTGAATCTAGAGCAGGGGATTCGATCGTATTCACTCAATACTAATTTTTTGCCATTCTGGTCAGGGCTTCAGCGGTATAGTCTCCGCTGCCTTAGCAGTTTAACCTGGCAGAACTCGTAGGAATAGCATTGACCGCCGACGGTAAAAGTTTTTTTTTCAACTTACTCGTCATGGGCAATTGGTTCCGTATCAAGATTTCTTTGCAAATTGTAGTAGGTAGTACGTTAGACCATTTCCATCTAATTTCTAATTAAACTGCGTTTGCCATCTAATACCTAATTGGCGGCGTTTGCATTTAATTTCTCATTAACGGCGTACGCTATTTACACTACACGTTGACCTAGAAATTGGTCCTATGTATTCTATCCTCATCAATATAACAATTACTTAGTAACTCCTTTTTGTGGCAAAAATTCATGGTTGTGGCCCCAGGCGGGACGTCCCATGGGCTGCGGCAGGGCCCTGCCATCCAACGGGACTTGGAGCTGCGTCCCGTGGCCGCGCTGAGCCTAGCTAGGACTGGTTTGAATTGACTTAGCCGGCCCTACCCGCCTGCTAAAGTTTTAATTCATGAAATTAAGCTGTTCGATTCGCTTGCCTGTCCAGTGACCATGATAACTTTTTCTGACAGCACATGATGGGTGGTGTAAATAACGCCCCCTGGAACTCGTGCGAAGAATCGTCAAGTACTCAAGTAAAGTAAGTTAACACCGCAAATACGGGTTAACAATGTGAGCCGTTAAATGTAGTCTCAAAGAGAGTTCGCCCGATATTTTTTTCAAGGTCCAACCGCACCAATAGGCAAGGAGGACGCGAATTAGCTTAATTTGTGGAGCAGAGGTGGGGGTTTGCTGGGACTTAATCGGAGTAACACAGCTATAAATACCGCAGTGCCAGATATTTACATGTAGTCAAGCAGGGTATAATAACACGACTTGTGGTAAGACAGACAGGAATAAGCAGAATTGGTAGGAGTGCGCCACGACATTATTGGAGTCGAGCCAAGCTACAGTATAAGAAATTGTATTCGCAATTTTGTATTTTTATGAAGCTATGAATTAACATATGAAATAACTTATTTTTCCCACTTCAATGTGTCTCGTTGGTCATCACTGATCTAGAGAGCTGAGAGTTACAAAGAACCAGTTAAATGACCAGATAAAAATCTTGATGCTAGCTTATCATACGAATGCGTAATGAATACTTTCGTCTCACCAACAATTCCCGCTGCTATTCATGTCTAATAGAATGTGTATACCACAAACAAAAAGACAAATTCGAATGACTCCTCAGATATGGTACAAATGCTGGCGCCTGGGTATAAGAACTACACTGTCAACGTTGCGTTACTTGAGGTAGCGGTCAACATTTTCAGCACGTTTTGTCGGTATATCAAGTTAATGCTGTTATCGATCGCACTAGGTATATGTAAGTGGTGTAACCACTTGAAAATTATATTCAATGCATAACTGTCGTAATTTCTTAATACCCTGTACGGTTACTGCAAGCAAAATAGCAATTGTCAGCATTGTAAACTGAATGTATGTTCTCCAACCACTCCTTGATTGCCAACAATCAACTGCGCAAGTTCTCGGCTCCTTGTACGTCATACCATGAGGCCGGAGGTTATTTTTTTTTTCAAAATAACAATGGTTATTGTCTATCTGTTTTACCTGTTACCTACTGTTGTTATACCTTGCAGTCGTATTTCTCCTCGTGATGTCATGGAAAGTGCGATTCGTGGTTAAAATTAAAAAACATCTTTGCGATTTAATAGATGACAATGTTTCATAACTTCATTGTTGCCTGAGTTAAATTACTCCATGGTAGCCGACATTGCATCACGTCACAGCTGCCAATTTTTTATTATTTCACAACTGCCAATGTTAGATTACTTTACGACTGCCAGTGCTACTAGATCACTTTACGACAAATCATATACTGTAAGTAATGGAGGCAACTATGAAGTGATATAGCTAACACATTTATCTATTAAATCATGTAATGTAGGCAACCATTAAGTGATTAAGCATAGTAATCCATTAATGCATGTAATGTAGGCCACCATGATGAGGTGCATCAGTAACATATACAGCGTGAAGTGATATAACGTAGACAACCATGACGTCATTCAACTTAGGTAGCCATAGATGGAATGATTTAACGTACGTTACTATGAAAGTGATTCAATTTATGCAACGATAAAGTGATGTAACATAGACAACCATGAAGTGATGTAACGTATGCAACCACAAAGGGCGTAGTATTACTAGGTAGTACCGTGAAATGCCATGGTGCAGCTGTAGGTGGCTCCAGTGATAAAGCGATGTATCAGCACCTAAATGTCATTTTAAAGTCTTTTAACGGCTGTCCTTCTATCTTCTCATAAGAAATTATTCATTTTTACTTCATCGATACTAATGTGGTTTATTCTGTAGTATTAATGTGGCTTTCATCAGGTCTTGCAGTTTTACTGGGATTTCTTAACCTTCATTTCCTTGCGGCTATAGGGATGAACTCCTCCGTAAGCTCGTCATACATTAATTTCTGAGGTTAGTGCTTCAAATCCGTTGTAGGAAGGAAACTCAATTGTATGTGATATTAAAGTACATTATATGTCGTACATATGTGCCAATTTTTCCAGAAAATTTTAATATTCCTAAACATTATGATGAAGTTTCAATTATTCTTGGTGTCCGAAGGTATGATATATATTGCCTACAGAAGATATATGATAGTGAATTTAGATTCCCTGCTCTGCTACGCTTTTCTAGTGGTACGAAGAAGAAATTAATCTTTGTTTGAGGTCTCTGTGATTATTAGAACTCATTTTATTAATACTACTTACATAAATCGGCCTTCAGGCCCAATTGCGAGAGGCCCGATTTTAGTATCCCGTCAATTTATGATGTGGTTTATGACTCCAGATTAAGGGGGTCGTCCCGGTGAAAATGGTCAATATGATCAATTTTCTGTTTTTTTGCTCAAAAAGTGTCTTCAGGTATGGGGGCATTACGTCCCAAATTTTTTGGGGGCTTGCGGCACTAGAACCCCCCCAAAATGGGGGGGAAATGGGTCCACAGAGGGTCCAAATTTGCCTTTTTT
>LQNS02277998.1:17354920-17365778 GCA_001587735.2 Parhyale hawaiensis
CTCTTCACATAGCACACACTGTATCATTCTACTCTGCTTTGATGTCAGGCACAAGGTACACTCATTTACACCACGAGTTTCTTGTGGCTCAAGCTCTTGATCCAAATCATCAGTTGAGTTTAGAATCATTGGCTTCGCTAGCAAATATCTTTCTATGCCATCATGAACCCTTTGGCTTAACGACTGCCCACGTGATTTTAAACCGATCCACTATAATCGTTAAGTAGATGACACCTTCCTCATATTCAACAATCAAGCAGATTCTGATATTTTTCTACAATATCTGAATAACAAATATCAAATTCACTGCCAAAAATCAGTGAAATAATTCTTTAGCTCTTCTCGATACTATAATTACTAACCAAGACTGAACTCTGAGCACTGAAATTTACAGAAAACCCACATTCTCAGGCCTCGGTGCATGTTTTTTCAGTCTCTGCTACTATCAATTCAAAATCAATGCAATAAAAACTTTACTATTTCAAGCAAACCATTTGTCTTCCTCCTACCTTGCATTTTCAAACGAAGTTGACTTTCTCCGAACATTCTTCAAAAATAACGGCTATCCGCACCATTTCCTGGACCACTACTGCAAATTGTTCCTAGACGCTTAAGCTGTTCGCCCCCGGCATTAGCAGTAAATTCGACTTCTTTCACTCGCTTCCGTTCTACAGCAAAGCATCTGTCAGTGCAGTAAACACTTTGAAAACGTTCCTCTCTGATGCCTACCCTCACATCAACTTCAAATTTTCATATAAAAACACATTCATCATAGGGTCCTACTTCAATCTTAGAGAGAAACCCCCCACCCAACTTTTGTCCAGTGTTATTAACTGTTACCGATGTCAGGCTTGCTGTGCCTCATATATAGGTAGTACTGGACAACACTTCAAAGCCCGTATTGACCAACATTTAGGTGTATCCAGTCGTACCGGCTTACCACTTGCGAAACCCTCACATTCAGCCCCCCGCCAGCATTCTGAGCAAAACAACCATCCCATCTGCAGGAATGACTTCTCCATCATAGACTATTCCAATCCCATCGAGCTTACAACACTAGAGTCCCTCCACATCCATAGAACTAAACCAAGCCTCAACATTATGACGTCGGCTGCACCGCTCCACACCGTCCACACTTAGCCTGAAATCTGCCGACTGTACAGGAGCTGACATCCAGCCTCTGCAAGCAGCTCCGTTCATTTGCGTTTTAGACCTCTCCCGACCGCATCCATGCTCCCCTCATTGATTAGAAAATAAAGAAATTTTTTATAAATAGATTGTAGGTTAGTTTCCTTTATTTTCTTATGATGGGATTTTTCATCCAAAATGATTAATTTAAAAATTGTTGACTTCTATTTATTACTAGAAATTTAGTTACCCACGACGCGCTGTACCTCAGCTCATCAGGTGGAAAGATCAAAGTTGGTCAAGTTTTATTCGTTAAGCTTTTGCGAAAATTTTGTCAGGTTATCATAGGACGCTGTAATTAAGGTACCGTGTTTTCCAAAGCTATAAATGTCGTTTTCAATCTAGCAAATGTGTCTTCAATTTTGGAATACTGTCCGCTGCGTCGATACCCATTACTGCACGAAATACAGACACACAGATGCACCGGGGCGACAAGTCACAGCCTGAGCGAGGTTTAAAGGTTTGCACATCGGAATGGTAGACGTCATAACCAATAGATATATATGTATATATATTTGTGATTTTCTGTGATAGTAGCATAAAACTTACCCTTTCAAGTAATTATAATCTTAAATTGTGTTCAGATGCATAGAACACCAATGGATGTAAAAGAATTGAGATATCTGCTCTCCTTCGTCTGGGCAACAACAAGTTGGCTAACCAGGTCCAAGTATTCCGATAATGGGTGGTTAACTGCAGACATTTGGTGAATCTGTGATAAGAAGTCCTGACCAAAGCTAATGACGCATTCATACTGTTTATTTATGACCGGGTCTACTGCGAGAGATTTGTCGTGTGAAAAAATGACAATTTGATTCTCAAGGCTCTTGTAATCGTTAAGATGACATTGCTCTTGACGTTGCTCTTCCATGCGACCTGTTGTCAGGAGTCTTCTCAGTTGCCTCTAGTTTTCCTCCTTCACTCCACTCTTGTTGGCGTTGGATACTGTTGCCAGAGAGTTTTTTCTTTTCCCAAGCTGAGTAGCTTTTAGCCCGTGACCAGCTTCAAAGGCTTTCTTAACAGACGAATGATTGATAACTAGGGTTCTCTGAGGACTTCACCAGTGCCCAACCAATGTGGGAGTCTATGAACGGTCATCCGATTGACTTTTACCCACTTGGCGATATCCAACTTGCGATCCGCGCGGAGGAGCTCTTAATTCTTTTTACTTCCATTGAGGCACGCTTGCATTTTACTACTATTTACTGGCAATGATGATTACCTGAGAAGACCAATTTTTTTATTAGCGTCACGGAGATTATTTTAACTTCTTACAGTTGATCACAATCATCTGAAAATGAATTGTCATCGGTCTTTTATAAGACCTGATGCAATATTCAACTTGTAGGAAAACACAACGGTTAGATAATGTACATGGTTCTCACTGATGTGAAAAACTTTTTCCATGCAAAATAATAACTTTTCGCACTGATGGCAACATTCGTTTTTATTCATGAGATCTGCTATTTTTGTGTTCTGTGAAAAATATACAATTGCATATTTTTGGATAATAAACGGAAAATATTTTCGCTATAAGTATGCTAATATTGCTTTGTCAGAAAACTGCGGCAACTTTGGTGCGCCAACGAAGCCGATTAGCGTCAGCGGCCGTGCGCCAGACAACCCTGTTCGGGAGGCGACGTGGGCGGCAGACGTGAGGGACGAAAAAAAAAAAAAAAATAAAATAACAGACAAACGGAAAAAGTTTTGCTTCAGAGAGGTAACTGACTTGATGGCAAGAAGTGCTCTTTCAATCATTTGTTTCATTAGGGAAAAAAAAGTACAAGAACCGGAACGTGGTCCGTTATACAGGGACTGCACTTTATTGCGTTGTCCTTTTCACAGCAGACTGGACCGTTAGGTACCGGCCCCATTTCCCAGTTGTTCAAAGCAGTGCAGCGGTATTCTAGTGAAATTTCACCATTGCCGATAAGCAGTCAAAAAATTTTGCCAGTTTTCGTGGACTTCTTGAAGCAAAAAGGTCGATGAATTCGCTTATTTATTAACACAAAGTAGCTACGTCCTCTGAGGATGCGAAACAAACGCATGCAAGAGTTTCAGTAGAGGAAAGATAAATTATAGGCTGTTTATAATAATTATTTATTAATATTTTGTGCGTTTCGTACCAACTTAAGCCATGAAGTTACAGTTAAAAACGAGATTCTGGTAGCTGCTGTCTAATTAACTTGCCAAAGTCAATAACCCCAGGACACAGTGCGAACATGACAAATTATGAATAAAAAGCTCATCTATACTCACTCATACGTCTGGCCGTCAGGGCACTGAATAGAATGTATCTTTCATACAAACCTCATATAAAACATCCCAGCCGGAAATAATGGTTGTGATTATAGTAGAACAGTTATGATTATGGTCGAGATCCTTGATTGTTTATTATCGAATATCTTCCATATTCAACCATTTATGGGGTGTATTATGGAAGAGATATGTCACAACCTTCGACCATATTGCCAACTATAATTTCTAACCATACATACCCAATTACAACCATTAAGATTTTTGCTGCACAACCATGATCTAACATAGTGAACCGTAAGAAACACCATTAACGACCAAAATCGACTGTGTTAAGTTAATGACAACTATATTCTACCAAGATCAACTTTTCCAACCGTTGACATATTATGCACTGGATGCCAGGATTGTTTTCTGATGATTAGTTGCTCAATAATAAAAAATAGCTTAGTTCATACGTGGGTGTTAGGCCTGCAGCTCAGAATGGTCAGATCGAGGCTCTGAACTTCTGTACGATGCTAGAGCAGGAACTAGAACCAGTCTGTGCAGTTAATGCACGTTTTTATGCAACTTCTTTAACTCTAAGCCGGTATAGAGCTATACTACACAGTTTAGAGGAACACACAATACAATTGGTGAATTTTGGCCGTCCCGTTATCAGGGTACGTACGACTAAAAATATCATGAAACTTGACATCCTTTTACATAAAGCTAATGGGAATAATTTCTTGATGAAACTTGACAGATATAAACTGAATAAACATAAAAATAGATGGTAATATTTGATCAAAGATTACAATGCTATTTAACAAGGGATACAACAACAAATAAAGATAATGGGTAACTACACTAAAGTAATTAAGCGTAAAAAAAATCGGAAAACAATAGATAGGCCTATAAATAACGCAAGGCGGTTAGGGTTTTACATACCCTGCAATTGTTTGCAATTCATCGACAGGAATGAAAAAACTGAAAATGTTCACAATTTTTGCACTATAATATGAATATTTAGATGTTTGGCATTGGAACTAAAAATCAAACTATATTATTTTGGTCGATTATGTTGGAAATTCTAGCCATATTATTATAATCCATGCAATCCATATATGTTCTTCCCCAAATAATAGTAGGAATTCTCCTCATGATCGTACGTACGGAAATCCGTTGATAACCTACCATGGTTATGCTCTAGTATATGCTCTACCATATATAGTTTTCAAACATTCATGTACTACCATCGACCACCGTTTCCTGACAAACCTTAAACAACCAATATTACCTCCACCAATATCGACCTAAAAATGCTAAAATCAACGTTATGTTATGGCGACATATCTACCATATGGTTTTATCATCCATAATCGACCTGAATCTCTCATACACCACTATTTTCTAGTATAATCACAACCATTATTTCGGACTGGGAGCCAGATACAGCGAGTTTTTCGCTAATAAGCATCCTTCTAACGTTAACTTGTCATTCCATGACCAGTTAATCGGGCGTGGACAGCGGCATAATTAATATAATAAGCGACTGGAGCTTCCGAACAAATTTCTGCTTGATTATTTTAGGAAAAACAAATTTCCCGGGAATTAACCCAAATTTCCGGGATTCAAAATCAGCCCAAATTCAACAGAGGTGAAAACTTTAGTATTGAGAAATTTACTTCGATATCGCCAGCACCAAAACGAAGAGGACTACATAGGTTACTGTGGTAAGTTGTGTCGCAGGGACAGATGTCAAGCTATGACATCTGGAGCTAGCTCGTCCGCCGAGCAGAAAAAAAAATTGAAACGTACTGCGGGTCCAGTAATTGAGCTTCCGTTTCTGCCTTTCAGTTATACACTGAGAACATTACTCTCAAGATTGCGGTAACGTCTGTCATTAATAAGGAGTATGGATGTGAGGAAAAACAAGCAGCACATACAGCGAATTCAAGTAAGTCGATATATTCGAACTTGCATTTTTTGGTCCCATCTTATTTTGAATCAAATCTAAGCAGCAAACTATGTCCCACTCTAAATTATACAATTCACTGAATATCACTGGAGTTTACTCAGCTTTGGATAGGTACGCAGTGGAAAAATTTTATTCAACTAGAAGTTACTAAAACTTGGGAGCTGAGGTTGGCCACGCAGTGAATAAGAGGCATAAAATTTTAAAACCTTCGACACACAGACATGATAATTCGCAAGGCTCCGAGTCTGCCTGTACTCGCTTCGTTAGGGGACTTGCACACATTGTCTATTCAAGGTCTACATGATTCCAGCGCCGGCATACGTCATTGTCTATTCGCTGTGCGCAAAACTCCAACAGAACACTAAAAATCTATTTGGCATGCATCAAAGAAATCCCACATTTGAACACGAGAACGGCACATACAGAATACAGCATAGAACTTTCCCGGCTTTAAAATATAACCAAAGCAAAACCCGAACATCTTTTCACCGTTTTCAGAGGGAATGAGAGCGACAGGGAGTTCAGTAAATCTGCTATGAAATTTTAAGGGGAACAGCGTCCAGCCAATGCCGCAGTCATCGTGNAAATTCATAAACAACTTGGCCACTTCTCCCCAACAAAGGAAGAGCAAATGACGTCTCTTTACGCCGCACTCGGGATCATCTCAAATATGCATGAAGTCCTGGCTGCAAAAGTGAAAAATGACGTCGTGATGAGGAGCTGGCGATGAAACTTTCCTTTGTTTGCTTGCTCAGTGGCGTCAAAATGCAGTTGTTCGATGAAAAATGGAGATGGAATCCATTTATTCGCAAACAGCAAGTGATCGAAATGTTCTCAGTTGTTAATAAAAGGAGTGAGGGCTTCTTACTGGGAGATATCTCAATTGAATTGCTCGATCAGTGATAGAGATACAAGTGTAGTGATTCGTAAACACAAACCAATCGCTGGAATTATGGGTCATAGCAGACGAAGTAAGCTCTGCTTGCAGAAAGTCTTTATTGCGTGACGAAAGAATATGGAATATTGTAAGCGAAACTAGGGGACAGCAACATCAGAGTGCTGAAGAATTTGTGGAGAAAATACATTCAGAGCAGATGCACTCTGGCTAGTTCTTATAATAGAGCAGATGCATAGTACTTGCTGAAGTCACCAGAGCAGATTTAATGTGCGTGGGGTTTGTGAACCTTATAGAGTTTCCTCCGTTCTCACGTCGCCAGTCTAGTGTATCTTAATAATAATAATAACTTGGCGAAATCGCCAAAGTAGATGTACAATAGTTGGTGATGTTGCCAGAGATGTTATGTACTTGATAAAGTCGTCACAGCAGATGTAAAGTACTCGACGAAGTCGCCAGAGCAGATGTACTCAGCCCAGTCCCTGGAGCAGATGCGTGTGTACCCAGACTGTCCGCCTCACAAAATCATCCTCACAGCAGATTAGTCTCAGCACCGAGCATAAGGCAGAGATGATGAGCCGTGGGATGAGGCACTCAGTGGTGCCTTACATATTCATGCTGTCTAATTCATGAATATCAGATGACTTCATTAACAGGAGCGCTTGTCTTTGCGGAAGCGCACGCATTACGGTACAGTGGGGGTAATCCCAGGGAAATGGAGCCTAAGGTACAGTACGTATTGTACTTGGATACTGATACCTAAGAAGCTGTTTAACGAGGCGGAGTATCGTTGCACCCGACGATCCCAACCTCTGCAATGGTAAGTCAAACTTATTAGTAAACTAGTGGTGAGAGGGATTATACATAGCAAACTAATGAGATAGAGTCAGTACCACGCAACGTAACTAACAGGACTCTCGGTGACACACTGGCAAGCCCACTGTGCCGTGCTAAAATAACGCATTGAACTTGGTACCATTAAGACCAAGCGAAGTCACAAAGAAAGAAAGCAAAATTGAGAACAGCCTCTGAACAGGGAAGTGGTGAATAATACTTGGCAGCAAAAGACTAAAGTCACGCTCATAGGCTAAGCAACTAGCTAACTTTGGTAGCGTGCCACTCACTACTCCTTATTCGATTGGTAAGGAAGCGGCAAGCCAAATTCACTAGCGGCGAGAGAAGAAGATTTGCAGCTGAGCGACTCGTCGAACTCTGCAAGACTCACTAATATTTAATTCATGTTGCAGAACTGACTAATTTCAGCTACATACGTAAGCAAGACACAAAGAAACAGCACTTCTGCTAGAGTGTGACCCTACAATGTGATAAAAGCTGTTTGTTTTTCAGAGCATGTATTAGACAGCGATGATGGCGCACAGTTGCTAAATTGTGACTACGACATGGAATAGTTTTTTAGCAGACTCACTAAGCAGGGAACTCTGAGAAAGTAGCCTGTTAGGCTGTTACTGAAGATTAAATACAAGTTCTTTGCATTTAAGGGAGTTCACACTCTAGATACTTAATTTTATAGTCCAAAGCGCTATTTTAGGCATTTGCATGGGCTCTATGTGAAGCTTAGCGTTCTGTGTACATCAAATATGTAAAATTTAACTCCTGTAGCGTTAATATTTTTTGTTTTTAAAGTTTCTTTTGTTATAAAATTTCTAGAGAAACTATAACGTCTAAATGTTGCTGAATTGTTACTAATTTATTTCAGATGGTGGAAATAACTAACTGCTCGGCTTTCTGTTGAGAATAACGCACACGAACAACAGAGTTGTATATTCAAACGACACAATAGGGAAATTTTAAAATTTGAAGTAAACTTCCAGTATTATCTTATGCTGTTTTTAATGAACTTCGGGTGTTTGCGTATAATTTACCACTAGGGAATAATGGTTTGGTAACGTAGCCACAAGCCTAACTTTAGTTTAGACGTATTGACCTGTCTCAAAAAATTTACTCTAGAATTTCAGTTTCTACTGAGGCTTTAACGCTTTTAAAAAGTAACACACATGCAGACGAGAGTAGACCTGGGTCGTGACAGTTCTCTGATACTTATAAACTTCGCGGGGAAGAACCAGGAGACTAGCTTGTGCACCCACCTATATATACGCACGTGAAAGCAGTAATTTTTTTGTTTTAAAAAATTTCAACCGCATTTATCATCTATCTATATTAGATGTACTAAAAGTGTGTTGACTTAATTTATTTGCTTGTTTATTTATTTACTTGTTCATTTATTATATATTTACTTGCTTGTTTTGCACATAGGTTCTTCGCTTTATGATAGGAAGAAATTCGAACGCTGAAGATTCAATTCGGTTGTATCCGTCATACAAAAGATGAACCTAGGCTCATCTGCTTAAACATGCACGTTGAATTCAAAGGTGATTCGGGAAATGCAACTGGAGTACGCCACACATATATTTCCCCGTGCTTACAGACAGAGTTGGATATTTCTTTGAGAAGCAAAGAAGCTGGTGATGGTGACCAGTACAAGCAATTGCCGCAAGAATGGACAGTCAGAGCGAGGTCTATGACCAGCAGAATAACACCCGTTTTTGTTTTTTTACGGAAGCGGATACGATTGCATAACACTTTATTGCGGTCCATGTGCAGTGGAAATTCTTTTCAGCAATGATAAGAAGAAAAGTGTTGCTTTGTCACAAGGACAAAACTCCCTCCAATCTAATATGGTTTCATTTCTTACACAGAAATTTTATAGGAACGAAAAAGCTAAACTAATAATTTGAGCCGTTGAACGTTATGTTGGTTCGCTAATTTATGATTTTTCAATTTGGACACGAAAGTTAATATTTCTAAAGCACCGATTGCATGCTCTCGACGTTTTGAGGAAGAAAGAAAGCACCGAATGTTTACTACCCTGAAATAGAGTCAGCTGATATTCAACCTATTCTACCGTGAAACTCGCACCATCGATTCAGATGACAAGTCTTCACAAAGTGAAAAGTTAACTAAATTGTTTCATATTGAGATAGAGTGGCCATCAAAGGCCATTGTCGCTGAGACAGTTGCCAATGGCGGCCATTCGTTTCTCGTTGACGGTTCTTCGGTTCAGTGGATTACAATAGACCCAGCGTGCACAGGATTTGCAGTAGCTCCCTTACATAGGATTGCATCAGCCCTCCCGTGCATATGATTGCAAGTGTCTTCCGGAGTACAGGCAACGGCTTGTGTCATACAAGGATATTTACAGTTTCTTCAAAAACTAAAATTAGCTGCTTGTAGTCGGTCAGATCAGCAAACCTCGTTAGGGAAGTGTGAAACATCAAAAGCTCATCGGCTCTAATGCTCTTGAGGAGTTTATTTTACACAGAAACTAATGAAGAAAATATTGCATGCAGAATTAAAAGAAACACTTGTATCGCTTATATACACACTAAGTATATTGAATTTTGTTTCCTAGCGCTCGAAAATATTCTGTTGAAAAAGTACATGAAATACCGTAGCCCGGTGAAAAGAAAAATTACTAAAAGTCGACATCACAAATTTCGTAAATGACTACTTAAGAAACGACGATCAAAACTGATCAAATGCCAGCAATCAACGAAGCTACTACAACGATGAAGAAAAACAAAAGCAAGCTTTTAAAAATAAAAAATAAAAAGCAATAGCAAATATGTTTTCGCTTATGTACCACATCATTCTTCGGTAAGATCGAAAATTGGGCCACTAGTGAGTGATACAGGGTCTTTTTTTCATGATGACCAGGAAATCGGCGAAATACTAAGCTGTCAATATCAAAAAGTCTTTTCGGACAAAAACCAAAACCCTAAAATTTCAAGAATTGATCTAGCCACAAACAACCTAGCGGACTTTGAACTCATAAAACTAAGCGTTGAACTAGCATTTGACAAAGTTAACAGCAACAGCGCAGCAGGACCAGATGATGTGCCTGTAAAAATCCTCAAGATGTGTAAGCTAAATATCTCCTACCCCTTATACCTTATGTGGCGGATATTAACGGATGGAGTAAGTCCACTCATCTACAAGCTCGCAATTGTTTCACCTGTTCCTAAAGCTGGAAATAGCACGGATCCAGCTAACTATAGACCAGTCTCCCAAACTAACCACGTTGTGAAGACGTTTGAACGTGTGTTTGGGAAACAGATCCTGCACCTGCACATCATTTAGAGAGTAAAAACCTGCTTACATCAAAGCAACATGGTTATTGCCATAAACGATCTACCACTTCTCAGCAACTTGAGCATAAAGACTATGCTAGGCCTACTATACCAAGGAAAAAAATGTGGACGAAGTATATTATATTGTGAGCAATTGGTTGAAGGTCCTACCCATTTGTTAGGAGATGTTCTTGACCTACTGATGACTGATGTTTCTGATCTGATTGGAGTCTCAGTGGTGTCTCCCATTGGTTCCTCGGAGCATGGTGCCCTTTCTGCGACGCTGCAGGTTCGTCAGCGGGTTCCCAGAGTCACTGTTAGCGTGAAATATTTTTGAAGTCCAGAGTGAATTGGGATGCTGTCTCTGGTGCCATCCTCGCGCTACCTTGGGGTGTTGTGAGGGAGTCTACT
>LQNS02277998.1:17367896-17381501 GCA_001587735.2 Parhyale hawaiensis
TCATTCTTTTGTTTTCTCCACCCGCTGGGTTGGTTGCGTGGGGGTTTGTTAACCTCATGGAGTTTCTCCGTTCCTACGTCGCCAGCCTGGTGTGATTTAATAATAATAATAATAATAATATTTAGATTTTGCAAAAGTATTGATAAAGTAGACCATGGAATACTATTACTTAAACTCTCCAACATGGGCATCCGAGGAAAATGGCTTAGATGGATTGAGCGTTCCTGACAAACTGAACTCAAAGACAAATTATCAACAATAAAGTGTACAAACGACAGCCGGTACTGAGTGGTGTCCGACAAGGTACTGTGCTTGGTCCAATACTCTTCTTCATCATGATAAATGACATGGGGCACCTAAGCAATTTTGCCGTTCCCTCCACATTAGCGGATGAAACACGAATATTAGCAGCGGACCAGCCGTACAGTCATTGGTAGATGTATGGAATGTGCAATTAGTGTTAAACATCTTTCACTAGACATCGGTTAATCACATGAGCGAAAGCTTGAACTGATACAATACGGGTAAAAACTCCTCCCTTAGTGAATCGACGTCCTACACGAAGAGAGATGGGAACGAAATCGAACGAAAGCAAATTTTAAAGGACCTTGGGGTGACAATGTAGGAAAATACCACTTTTGAAGATTACGTGGCTAGAGTCGTTGCCATAGGCGATAAATGGAACGGATGCGTGATTCACACATTCTCTTCACGAGAGACAGACACAATGCTCATCTTATGCAAACAACTAATTCAGCCGTGGATAGAATACTGTTCACCTTTTTGGATGCCAAACAAATGGAAAGACTTAGAGCACCTTGAGGCTACCCAGAGATCGCTCACTTTTAAAATCCACAGTATGCAAGAATTAAACTATCATGAAAGACTTACTCAACTTCAAATGTACTGAATTCAATGGAGATCATATATGTTTGGAAAATTTCAAAAGGAATTATTGTCAACGTCAATGGGCGGATCCGGGCCAGACACACGGACCGCATTGGTCGCACTTATGAAGTGCCAATTCCGATCAAAAATCAATAGCCACCAAGTATTCTAATCGTTTCTCGGTGCGGAGGGCGACGTTGTGCAATAAAATATCATTATTATTATTAAAACTTTACGCCCGGGCCACCACGGACAGCTAGAACAACCCAAATGAAGCACTTTGTAACACCGGAAAGCCCGAAACGCTGCTAAAGAAAGTTCAATAAAAAGCCATTTGCAGTTGACTTAAAAACTCCTGCAAGCCAACACAACCGAAAGCAGATGCTGGCAATGAATTCCAAACCCAACAGACCAGGGCACGAAGCACCGACTGAACTGACGAGTTTGGCATCGAACACTTTCCAAGGTAAAAGAGTGCGCGTCAACCGTAGCTCGTGCAATCCTCCCAAAGACCTTGAGGGCAGGGACAGAAGAATACAACCAATGTCTCTCATTGTTGTACACCTTATAAAGCATACAGAGTTCAGCCACCTCTTTCCTATGGTGCAGATTCACCAGATCGTTTTCGGCGCACAGCCTGCTGGCTGAACTAAAAAGTCGGTCCAGCAAACGCAAATGACTGTCAGCAGCTGGAGCCCAGACCGGCGAGCAATACTCCAACACAGGCAGCAAAACAGCATAAAAACATCTGCGGACAACCTCACTGTCACCAAACACAGAATTCGTTTTATGCAGGAGTCCAATCATACTGGAAGTACATGACCCCAGTCGCCTACTATGCTTCTCAAAAGTAAGCTTCTCATCAAAGACAACACTGAAAATCTCCTAGAGCTAGACCCCTGAAGCAAAGTGTCATCTACCTTCAGATATGGATACTGCAGCAAAAGTGTCCAAGACCGACTGCCAATCATAGACCTGGTCTTACTGGCATTCAGCTTCATACTCCATTCCGAGCATCATGCACTAATGCGCGACAGATCCCCATTCAGAGACTGGGAAAATCATTTCGCATTCTGGGGGCTGGTATCACTGCTATCTGTGTGAAATCGTCGGCATAGTTGATCATCGTGTTCTATAGCGAAGAAAGCATGTCACTTGTATACAAAACGAATAGCAGCGGGTCTAGTACGCAACTCCGAGGGATGCCCGACTCCGCCGCAACTGAGGCACTCAAAAAGCCATCAGCAGACACACTCTGCGTTCGCTCAGAAAAGAAAATCACGAATGATTGACAGAATCCTACCACCCACACCAAACGACTCTAACTTGTACAATAGACCAGTGTGGTTGACACTGTCAAACGCCGCGCTAAAGTGCAACTGTACAAGGCCTGCCTCAGACCGACAATCCCGCGCCACGCCAACCACATTCGAAATGCCAACGGTACAGAGAGTGCGAAATTTAAAACTTACTGAGGCCTGTTGTAATCAGATTGCCTCAGAGGTACTCGGTATTACTTAGTCAGTGTTACGCTATTATAGAGGTGAATGAGACAGGATTTCACAAAGCGTAACCCCGAAGCAAAAAAAAACAAAGATAAACACAGGCGTTTATTCGTAATTATTGCTAATAATGATAAAATAGCATCTAAAAATTTCGTGATAGGTCTCTGATGATCTTTCTACCATAAGAAATTGATGAATTACACCAATTGAAGGCTTTTCTTCATAAACTCATAGACCGACTTCATGAGAGCTCAAAACGTAAACAAACCATCAAGCGCAATCGAAATATATAAACACTGAGCTAAATAAATAAATATTTGGTTTTATTTGTGACGAATATAACCTAGCAACAAAATAATAACACTTGTAGCAAATATATAGGAAAAATACGTCTTCACTGGTCAAAAAACATAACTATAAGCATATTTATTTGATGCATATGTGGCAAAACTTAGCATCAAGACGGTGTTACTCCGCTCGCTACCCACCTATTTCGTAGGGTAACGAGTTTGCGTAATACCGGGTAACCCTGGCGTGTCTCATTGACGAAAAATGGGCAATGGCTCAATGCGACACGGATTTTGAAGACAGAGTTACCCTCGAGGTTACACTGGGTAACCCGGGGTTACCCAGCACGCTGAATGCAACAGGCCTCTGGACTCATAATTGCTGAAAGTGCCGGATAAACCAGTGGTAAGCGACTACGTGCAATGGGGATTCGGATAACTCACTACTAGACTACAGCATTAGCTTCGCACAAGAAGGATGGTGTAAATAACGCCACCTGGAACTCGTCCAAAGAATCATCACGTACTCAAGTATAGTAAGTAAACACCGCATATACGGGCTCACAGTGTGAGCCGTTAAATGTAGAGTCTCAAAGAGGGTTCGCCAGTTATTTTTTTTAAGGTACAACCACACCAATAGGCAAGTCGGACACAAATTAGCTTAATTGTGGAGCAGAGGTGGGGGTTTGCTGGGACTTAATCGGTGTAACACAGCTATAAATACCGCAGTGCCAGATATTTTACATGTATTCAAGCAGGGTATAATAACACAACGGTAGCTAAGACAGACAGGAATTAGAGCAATCTGAGAGCGCATACCTCCGCCAAGCGAGGCAACGGTAGCAAAAAATTCAAATTGGCTCTGAAACTGTAAATTTCTTTCTATCAACTCCAAAATGTTAGGTAACTTGTGTCTTTTGATAATAATAACAGCTTGTGCAATTTTCTTGGAGATCCGTTAATAACTTTTTGAGTTATACTGTTAACAAACGTTATGACAAACATGAGTCAAACATATAAACAAAGAAACCGATCTGCACCAAAATTCAATTATTTATGTCTTTTAACATTACTAACAACCCCTATAAATTTCATAAGGATCTATTGATTATTTTTTGAGTTATTGTGCTAACAAGCATAAAATTAAAAACAGTGACAAACGAACAAACGGATCATTAGCAAAATTTGGTCATTCACTGTTTGTTATATACCGAACAACTCATGTTAATTTTATAAAAATCCATCCATAACCTTTTGAGTTGCGGCGGTGAGAAAAATGAGGTAGACAAACAAACAAACAAACAAACAAACAAACAAACGAATGGACATATGTTCACCAAAAGTTAATCATCTGTTCCCCCTAACATATCTAACAATCCCTGTAAATTTCATCCAAATCGGTTTTGAACTTTTTGAGTTATCTTGGTGACAGACAGACAAACACGGCGAAAACATATTCTCCTTGGCGGAGGTAATAAGCAGAATTAGTAGGTGAGCGCCGTGACATTATTGGAGTCGAGCCAAGCTACAGTACAAGAAATTGTATTCGCAATTTTGTATTTTTATAAAGCTATGAATTGACATGTGAAATAACTTATTTTTGCCCACTTCAGTGTATCTCTTTGGTTATCACTGATCCAGAGAGCTCAGAGTTACAAAGAACCAGTTAAATGACCAGATAAAAATTGAGGGCAACGCCGTCTTGATGCTAACTTATCATTCATAATAAGAATGCGTAATGAATACTTTCGTCACACTTACAATTCCCGATGTTGTTCTTGTCTATCAGAATGTGTATACCACAAAAAAAGATAAATTGGAATCACTCCTCAGATATGGTACAAATGCTGGCACCTGGACGCGCTATCGTCTCTCACGACGATTTGTGTTCGTGTTTGTGTACGCAGATCGTGTACGCGTTAGCGGCGTTCAAGTTGGTGCGCCGCGCTGCTCGCTGTATCGCTGATTAAGTTGGGTTAGGTCAGGTTAGGTAATGTTGGGTAACGTTAGGTAACATTAGGTAACGTTAGATAATGATAGGTAGCGTTAGGTAAGGTTACAAAGGTTAGATTGGGTTAGGTTGGGTTAGGTTAGTTTAGGTTGGGTGAGGTAAGGTTAGGTTAGGATGTTAGGTAAGGAGGTTAGGTTAGGTTAGGTAAGGGTAGGTTAGGTGAGGCTAGGTTTGCCTAGGTAGTGTTTATTTTAGTGATGGCGAGCGCAGGAACGCTTATGTGAACGCAAAATCGTCGTGAGAGACGATAGTGCCACCTGCGTATAAGAACTGTATTGTCAACGCTGCGTTACTTGCGATAGCGGTAAACATTTTCAGCACGCTCTGTCGGTATATCAAGTTAATGCTGTTATCGATCGCATTAGGTATATGTAAGTGGTGTAACTACTTGAAAATTATATGCATAACTGTCGTAATTTTTTAATACCCTGTAGGGTTACTACTACATAAAAATAGCAATGGTCCGCATTATAAACTGAATCTATGCTCTCCAACCACTCCTTGAATGTCAACAATCAACTACGCAGGTTCGCGGCTAATTATACGTCACACCATGAGGCCGCAAGCTATTTTTTTTCAAAATAACAATGGTTATTGTCTATCTGCTTCACCTGTTACCTACTGTTATTATACCTTGCAGTCGTATTTCTCCCAGTGATGTCATGGAAAGTGCGATTCGTGGTAAAAATTAAAAAAAAAAAAATCTTTGCGATTTAATAGATGACAGTGTTTTATAACTTCATTGTAGCCTGAGTCAAGTTAATCCATGGTAGCCGACATTGCATCACTTCACAGCTGCCAATTTTAGATAATTTCACAACTGCCAATGTTAGATCACTTTATGACGGCCAGGGCTACTAGGTCACTTCACGTCAAATCATATAAGTAATGGAGGCAATTAAGAAGTGATATAGCTAACACATTTATCTATTAAATCATGTAATGTAGGCAACCATGATGAGATGTACCAGTAATATATACAACATGAAGTGATATAACACAGACGACCATGACGTTATTCAACTTAGGCAGCCATAGATGGAATGATTTAACGTACGCTACTGTGAAAGTGATTCAACTTAGGCAACGATAAAGTGATGTAACATAGACAACCATGAAGTAATGTAACGTAGGCAACCACAAAGGGCGTAGTATTGCTAAATAGTACCGTGAAATGCCATGGTGCAGCTGTAGATGGCTCCAGTGATAAAGGGATGTATCAGCACCAAAATATCATTTTAAAGTCTTTTAACGGCTGTCCTTGTATCTTCTTATAATGAATTATGCATTTTTATTTCATTGATACTAATGTGGTTTTATTCTGTAGTATTACTGTGGCTTTGATCAGGCTTTTCAGTTTTACTGGGATTTCTTAACCTCCATTTCCTTGCGGCTATAGGGATGAACTCCACCGAAAGCTCGTCATACATTAATTTCTGAGGTTACTGCTTCAAATCCGTTGTATGAAAAAACTCAATTGTATATGATATTAAAGTATATTATATGTCGTGCATATGTGCCAATTTTTCCAGAAAATTTTAATAGTCCTTGAAATTATGATGAATTTTCAATTATTGTTGGTGACCGAAGGTATGAGATATATTGCCTGCAGAAGTTATATGATTGTGAATTTAGATTCCCTGCTCTGCAACGCTTTCCTAATGTTAAGAAGAGGAAATTAATCTTTGTTTGAGGTCTCTGTGATTATTAGAACTCATTTTATTAATGCTTACATAAATCGGCCTTCAGGCCCAATTGCGGGAGGCTCGATTTCAGTGTCCCGTCAATTTATGGTGTGGTCTATGACTCCAGATTAACAGAGTTCCAGCGATTCATAAGGTAATTTACAGCCAACAATATGGCTTTCGTGCAAAATCTAATACAACATTAGCGATATTTCATCTAGTGACCGATTTATTAAAGTTTTTTTTCCACAATAAATCGTATCGGGTCTGCCTCTTTTTAGACATGCGGAAGGCGTTCGATACGGTTGACAAACAGTTGTTAAAAAAAAACTCAAACACTATGGTTTTTGTGGGACAGCAAATGCATTATTAGCAAGCTACTTATTCAACCCTGATTAATATAAATTATGTAGTACTGTTAAATCTCAAGTTTCACCCTATTAAAACAGGAGTTCCCCAAGGAAGCGTAATCGGACCATTGCTCTTCAACATTTTTATTAATGTTATAACTACCCTTGGCATGAAGTGTGTTCTGTTTGCTGATAATGCAGTGTTCTATACTAATAGATGTAATTTTCTCTCAGCCATAATTGATACTCGAAATTTTGTAAGTAAATTGTTGGAATGGTTAACTTAAAATAGACTGATTCCCATGAGGATAGAACTAAGCAAATGTTATTCATTCCACGTTTTCGTGCTGATTTATCGACGATTCATATCAATGGCAAAGAATTGGAATGGGTGTCTCAGGTTTGATATCTTGGTTTGATTCTTGATAACAAACTGTGCTTCCAAGCCTACATTGAAGAGTTAGGTCGAATGCTCAGCATAGTTCATGCTGTAATACATATATGCGGTGTCTAATTATGTCAATCGTGATTCGTTGAAGCTAATTTGTTATTTATTAGTTTATTCTTTGTTAATTCAAAATATTATTATCTGGGGTGCAGCCCCTCATTGTTACATTAGCAACGTAGAAAATGTACAAATTAAAATGCTAAGGCAAATACTTCGAGTTAAACGAGACAGTAATAGCATACCGTTGATGAGTCGTAATGATATGTACCACAAATAACAAATGTTGCAATTTCAAGATGTGTATAATTATTCGCTACTTGCATTATTCCTTTGACTCATACATAACCACCCTCTAAGCTTTCAACAATATTACGGCTCACTCATTCCCCAACAAAACTATGAGATGAGACGCTCCATTCTCAATCTTCCAAATGTGCGTGTTGACGTAGAGAAACGGTCAACTATTTTCCAAACAGCGTCTCTTGTTAATAGAACATTAACAAGAATATCTTATAACGCCTTTAAAAAGTGGTATAAAGAGAATGTCATGCATTTGTACTAGTGTAACCATTACTCGTTGCCCAAAAAGTTCCACAACTTTTCTATGGGTTATGCAGATATATATGACTGTATGTGTATTGTAATCTGAAAGTCTTCAGTATTGTATTGTATATCTGTGTGTAACAAACCTATCAAGTTTTCATTTCAAGCTATGAACTAATGCTCTATTTAATTTTTATAGCTACCGCAATGTGTTTGAATGTAATGACTTATTTAGGAAACTGTGAATTTTGCAGAAGCAGAATCACAGAAAAATATATTTTGGGCCATAACGGAAGAAACTGTCCCAATGAAAGATATAAAGAGCTACGGACACATGTGGTTCGAATGACACAATATTATGGAAGAATTCAAATGGCAGTTGAACGTTGCACTTCTAGCAAAAACAGCAGAAGATAAAGATGGGGCCAAAATGCCCACATTGGTCCAATGGGCCCATGAGGCGCTAGAGACATAAATGGCTCGGGTGGCACGAAGTTATATTGAAAGATGCTATTTGACTTTTAACCGATATGAATGGAACAAAAATTTTGGAAAACAGAGGTGAGGCAAAATCTGTGGGGTATATGCACGTGCATTGGCGCGCGGTTTGTCGGCGCGGTCAGACTGAAGCAGTAATCGAATGGATTCAAAGATTGACGGTTATGTCCACCCTGCGACTGACTAATTATTCATTAACGGAAAGATGGGAATCTCGTATCAGATGCTTTCTTCTGGCGTTACAGTAATGTATCTCCAGAAGGTTGCACTACAACCGAAAATAGCAGAAAATGGCACTGCAAGGAAAATTCTCTTAACTGTCGACACCACGGTGTATGAGCGGCGTTCATAAAGACTTCCCTTGACTCTCTTAAAATTATTATATCTTGCTGAAATTGAACTTGTGTATTGTTACATTGGTGTACATGGAACATAATAATTTCAAGCTCTGAATTCACATTGCTACCTTTTTGTTGCAGGTGTTGGATTGAAGTAAGGTGTGACCTGGGTGCACTATCGTCTCTCACGACGATTTTGCGTTCACGTAAGCTTTCCTGCGCGCTCCACCACTAAAATAAGCACTACCTAGGCAAACCTAACCTAGCCTAACCTAACCCAACCTAACCTAATCTAACCTTTCTAACCTTACCTAACGCTACCCAACATTACCTAACCTAACCCAACTTAATCAGCGATACAGCGAGCAGCGCGGCGCACCAACTTGAACGGCGCTCACGCGCGCACGATTTGCGTTCACAAACACGCACACAACTCGTCGTGAGAGACGATAGCGCGACCTGTGTGTAACTATGCAAGACAATGCTCCTGCCCTGTCGTTATCATTTTGCGTGCAATTCACAGCTGTATTAATATCTAATCTTCCTGTGCAACTAAGAAGGTAATATGACTTCAATTGAAACTTATTCTTTAAAGTAACACCAACGTTCCTGGGGTCGATTTCTCCTATCGAAGAAATAAGCAATCGTCACAAAAATTCATGTGGACTTTCCTCTCATGTATATTCCAGTCCCTTTGGTCTGAGTGCTACCGTTTTAACTTAGTCATTGAGTGTGGCACTGGCACCGCGACAGTCACCCTCTGACACTGGTCGAGAGAAGGTACGGTCTCTCTGAGGTGCAAGGTCTCGTGACTGCGGCTTGGCTCGCTCCTTTGAAGTTTGAACTGTGAAAACTATGCTTATGGTATCTTGGAATACACTTTAAACTTGAGGCTTTACAAAGAAAAACTTCTTCTAGTGTAAGGTAAACCAAAATGGATTGACAGTGGCGAAGTACTGTGAAGTTAAGAAGGACAATTATTGTGAATCAGTCGCCTCTTGAAAGATTTCACAACTTGATATCTGAAAGCTAAAATTTCATTTCTTGAGTTTTGCGAGTAAGTTTTGCAAATGGTGAAACATACTATGTAGTATTTTCTGGTATTTCGAATGTGATACGGTAATTTTAAAATTGGAAATAAACTTTTTTGCTTCAAGTGATATTTTCAGTAAGGACAAATAGGCCTAACTTTTTAATTCTAAAACTGACATTTTTTGGTATATGCTGAGATTACTGAGTTAATTTATGTAGGTATGTAACACAGTATAATATCAGAACTGCATGGAGCCAGTTTATATATTATATATGCTATAACACTGAACAATATATCAAAACAGACTTGTTTGAAAAGCACGTCGAGTAGCCTAGCCTACTCCATGATCAAACTGACTTGAAAATAAAAGTATTAAAAATGTGTGCCTAACTAAGTGGTGGCCATAGTTGGACAAGTTTCGATCCACTGGTGGATTTCACCATCTGTTTCAGTATTCATTATCAAGAGTGTATAGTGCGTGTGTGTGGGTAGTTAGAACTTAACTTACCGTTTCGAACTCCTGGTTAGGTTTAACAGCGAAACTGTGACAATCTTTACTGGTGTAGTCGTGATGCGAAGATTTTGGATCGGTAAACAGATGTTATAATTTCCCAAATATTTTTGAAATTCAGTAGTAAATTTGTCTCAAAAAGCAACAGTTAAAACACTTATAACGCGAAAAGACTTTGGATACTTGTATGCGAAAGATACTCAGAAAGTTTTGAGTGTTATTGCCATGTGTGTAGATTTGTCTTCGATAAACAGCTGAAACGCTAACTTTAGATTTCTATTCTCAAAAACTTTATAAATATCTGCTAACTTTCTCTAAAGTACTGATAAATATTGTGACCGACTTTGATATTCATATTTATTTCAGTGAGCTGTACTATTACCTTGGAAACTCAGGTATTATTACCGGTAGCTACTTCACCGCGGAGTTTCTGGGATGCAAACAACTTCCGCGATCCAGCGAAACATCTTCCCTTGCCAACTGACTTTTGTTTTGAGAGCCTCAGTAAATGCAGGAGCCTCTTGAGCCATGATGCTCGCTACCCCGGGAAGGAGCGGCGCCCCTCGCCCAGGCCGCGCCCGACGTCGCCCTCGCCACGTGTTCTGCCACGTGCTGGTCTGGGCACCCCTCCTGCTGCTGCTGGCGGCCGCAGCTGGCCAACCTGCAGGTAAGTTCCTCACAGCGTCTCCGATTCGCACGGTGCAATCGTGATCAATGCTTTAATCCGGTTGCGTTCACCCATTGATTTAGCCTGTCTCTCATGTATTATTGTGCTTTCTCGCAGGAACTGCACTATTTGAAATGTACATAGACCGCGCTATGAGAACAAGGGTTAACAGTAAGAGTAATCCTTGTTTCTAGCGGGAATATCACTATTAATAGTGTCAAAGAAGCTGAAAAATATCCATTGATGGGTTAATTTGTCCGGGTCTATAAACATGTGATTTTTGAATCTAGTATAAGCTGAGGCTAAATTCAAGTATAATCGGTTTGAGATTAACGCCTGGGATTTGATCCAAAGTGGTGAATACGCAGCTGATGAGCGAAGATGCGGGTAAGTTAAAGCTAAGCCGATTACATTATGTCTTGATCGCAGCGTGTAAATTAAATAGGTACGTCGTATTACTAGCTACATGCTAATTTGCGCTAGAAAATTCACAGGGTATCATTCCCATCCATTTTTGCTAGTGGTCCTTTACAGACTTAGGTACTTGTCGCCTGGTAGAAGAGTATGGCAAATGACTCGTCCTGTTCTTCGATAATTATGCCAAATTCTGCTACTCAGAGTCTTGCTTTTTCCATGCATTAGGGTCTTCATTGCAATGATTTCTCAACGTAGTTTTTCTTTGTATGCCCGGTCTCTGTTTCGTAGTCTTGAAGCGCTGCACAACGGCAACTCAGGCTTAGACTACGTATTGTTAGCTTGAAATTTCGCGCTATTTCCGCTGCAGTTCGACTTTTGTATTACATGTATCGTTGACTGGGCAGCGAAATTAAGCCTCTAAGGCTTGTCTTATCCGGACCTTCAGACAAGCTCGCTGGTTTCGACTTGTTCATTCAAGTTCCAGGCGTAAACCCATAATCAGTTACCGGTCAGACTGCCATGAATTTATAGTCTGGCCATTTTATTAAGGCAGTTTGGGCGTGGTCAAATTCCTCTATAGCGTGGCCAATTCTATGGATATTTCTGAGATTTTTCTATGCGCAGGTAGTTGGCGGGGTTAAGATATGGAACGAACAAAATCTCAGGAATGCCCACAGAATTGGCAACGCTGTAGCGGAAGTTGACCATGCTCAAACTGTCTTGACAAAATGGTCAGACTGAAGTTTTGCTCCGCAAATTAAAGATCTCGGTCAGCTCAACATAATCCGGCTGCTTCCAGCCTCCGCATTAGGGTTCAAATGACGAAGCCAATGTTCCCGTCTGCATTTCAGAACAAGTCTGGTGGGCTTGGCTTAGAATCCTTAGATCCACGTTGACGACCCAATCGATGTGTCCTTGTTATGTCCAGAACATAAGATAGGTGCGTTGCAGTGACTGACTCCTTAAACCGAAGTTCTGTATTAACCCTTATTTGATCCCTTTTTAAATTTCCAAAATTTCAATCTTGCTGTGATAACTTTTTTTTTTAGCTGACTCATCGTTATCGGTTTGTTTCTAGCACTTGCAGTACGATTGAAAGTGGCTTGGCCAACGCTCCTCTCTCAAGTTGTGGACAAGTCAGACCTCGAAATTGTACTTCAGCCAAAGTTTTTTCTGTTGTGCTGAAGTAGCACAATCTTTGGAGGCCATCCTGTATCGCTATATATCTTTCCTACGCTGCTGCTGTGGTTGCTTGGATTGTACAAAAATATGTTTTAAAAGAGTAAACGAATCCGTAAAATGTCTGTCGATGTGTTTGTCAGCCTAAGAAGTTCTTAATACAGACTTGATATATACTGTAGGTATATTGATATGTATAGTAAAATTCATTTTATTCTTGCTTAAATTTACTCAAGTTGCATTTTCATATTGGTGCAAGTGCACGTGTAGGGCAATGGGGGCCTGTTGGGTGTGAAGTAAAATAGCTAAATTTTTTATTTTAAAATGCCAACCTAATCGGATTTTTCTGTATAATAACTTATCACAAAGCTAAATCTGATATCTCAATTGCTTCTCTACACCGATGTAATTTTTTCACGGTTTTAATGAAAAAAAAACACAATTTTACCTAGCTATATATTTTTTCTGGACGTCGCCTTTGATGTGGTCTTGAAGGTGCATGCATTGGGTTGGTGAGTGTGGGTCCGTTGTATTTATTTTGCCTTATTGGCCTTAACTTTAACGACACCAGCTGCATTTGTCGGATATTTACAGCTGCTAACAGCTGCTTATTGTCGTCTGTTGATATCTTCAACTTTGTACAATCTGTATTAATCAACTGCACTGAAAACTTTTTACTTCTGATCCGATATACTTGAAGAACAGGAATTTTTTCTAGATTTTGATGCCCGCGGACTTCGGCTCGACGTCATCATCTGGATCTTATACCGCTCCACATTACTGTTGAAATGCCACCACAGTTGACCCGTTGTCAAGTTGGCATCGCCTGTAGCATGAGAACCTGTTGCGAAACGATTGAAAGTCACAAAAAAATGTTCTTACTGAAAGTTTCGTAAAACAAATGCACCTCCCCGGGCCGCTTGACACCGCGCATAATTTCACGTTGGGTCAAATGAGCGTGTAACTCAGCTCTGTAAAATTCCAAGCTGTCTCATGTAGACAACAGCATAAAGGTGATAATGGGATAGGATCATAGGAGTAAGATGATATCTGTCTGTTATTCTACTACATCTTTTACCCTTGAACAAGCTTTGCTTTGCATCCCAATTAAAAATTTTCGGTGGAACTACCGTGGCGTTTGGTCCACACATGGCCGCCGCAGGTCGTCTGTGTGAGCTGGGCATTCGTGAGGCTCGGGTGCTGCACGGTCGCTATGCACGTTTTTTTTTTTTGGGGGGGGGGGGG
>LQNS02277998.1:17395056-17409773 GCA_001587735.2 Parhyale hawaiensis
CTTCTCAAACAAATGCATTGCAATAGCTCCGAGCTACGTATCATCGGCCACAAAATATACAAGTAATCAAATAGACTTCTGCCTTCTCAAACAAATGCATTGCAATAGCTCTGAGCTACGTATCATCGGCCACAAAATATACAAGTAATCAAATAGGCTTCTGCCTTCTCAAACAAATGCATTGCAATAGCTCCGAGCTACGTATCATCGGCCACAAAATATACAAGTAATAATTTTCTATTGGAGTAAAAAGGAAGAAATCCTTGCTGTGACTTGGATATTATAGAAATTGTTTCGATCGCAGTACACTTGTGGCAGTGACGCGGTGATATTTGCGCTTTACCTATGCTGTATGCATACATATATGATTTGAAGTTTCTAAATTATCTTCATGCGTCCGTCATCTGTATTTGCTTATTTTAATATATTGCCATCTCTTTAAACTAACTATCTTTAGCGATGCCTACTAACACTGAGTCCTATGCACTTTCTTTCATGGAGGACGTTGCTAAACAACGCTCTTGTTATGTGGAACCAAAATTTAAATGGTTAACTGAGGTTGATTTACATAGCTTTTATTCATGTTGTGTTACTTCTGTGTAATAGAAGATGAATGAATGCGAACTAAAGCCCTCTTATAGAGCTCATACCTCCGCCAAGCAAGGCAATGTTAACAAGATATTCAAATTGGTCCTGAGATTAGGATTTTTTTATTATATCATCATCATCAAAACTTGGTCATTTGTTCTTCTTGATAGAAATAACAGCTTCTGTAATTATCCCGAAGATCCTTCAGTATCGTTCTGAGTTATGTTCTAACAAACATTTTTGAAATGCACAAACAGACGAACCCAGTATTACTAAGATTAGGCCATCGATGCTTGTTAACGTTTACAACAATTTCTTGAAATTTCATGGAGTTCCATGAATGACTTTTTGAGTTATAGCTATAGGAGCTAGGACATTGAGCTGTTAAAAAGAACCGTAGTAGCGGTTTAAAGGAGCACTTGTAGCGCTATAAGTGTGCGATAGTAGCGATAGAAATGGGCACCAGGAGCACCTATGGGAGCGTTTGGAGCAGTTACCGGAGCATCTAGAGCGCTTATAGGAGCGTTTGGAGTAGTTGCCGGCGCGTTTGGGGACAGTTATTATCTGAGCAATTCGCACACCAAATTATAATTTACACAACTATCGGAGTAAAAATTTAAATGAGGTTTTGCTTTTGAAAATATTTTGCATGTAAAATGAGAGGTGCAAAGATTGAAAAAAGCATCAAAATTTTTAAAAGATGAAGCAAAACAAAATTCGACTTTAATCCAGTACAATGTCAACAGCTGAAAAGGTGTACCGGTACCTAACTACGAGGTACTGAATTCACTGAACCGGTATGGCCGCGTCTACGCGATCCATCTTTTCGTCGAAATTTGTGATCGCGGAACGATTTTGATCGACAAACACACGCGACGAGCCTTCGAAGTTTGTGGTTTTGATCGCTAGCAGTGCTGGAAATCTGTGAGCACGATCACGATCACAAAAACTTTGCAAATTATATTTCGCTGTGTAAATAGAAGTATCTGTTTTAAATACATTATCTAGAAATTAAAGCATATTTTTTTTTTTAAATTTACCCGCATAGCAAATTTTGTTTGTTTGATTCAAACTTCTGTACAGCGGGAAGCATTTTGGCAACTATATGTTGCCAAGTAGTTAAAACTGAAACATATTCCTCAATTTACGTCTGTACCTTCTTTTTTCATTAGTAAAAGCTACAATTGAGCAAGAGTTACGTTGCAATTAATGGAAGAAACGGAAGTACACAGTGTGAATTGAAATAGAAATTAAGAAAATTTATAAACAAAAAATGAGAAATTATCGTTCTATCGTCTGCATTGGAGGGGGTGCCAGTGAGTGAATTTTTAACTATACTTTTCGCCAGTATATAGAATGTTTTACCTGCCAATCAGCATCTACAACTAAAATAAATATCTGACCGGTAAAGTGAGTGTGGAATGTCGATTAATAGTAATGGAATGCTGAATTCGCGCACCATGACCTTGGAGTGTTCGTGGCTTCTGTTTTTGATGGCATTGGGATAAGGAGGAGAATTGTTTGTGATTTTGCCTGTCGATTCTTGTGTTTGTGATCGATGAAGTGATGGATCATGTAGACGAAGCTTATTGCACCCTCATGTACTGCTGTTGTAGTACTATGCTTACCCTAAATGGGGTTACAACCAGTTATGAAGAACCAAATTAAATTGTAAAATTACAGAAACCACAGTTCAAAAATTACATCTACTGTATTTTGGTGATCATGCACGTCTCATTCATCTACCAATTATGCTATTTTGTTCGTTAGTGTGTAATAGTATGGGGGAACTTAGAAGCAAATTACCCCATCCTGGAGAAGTTCCTCACTTCAACCATTTTACCACTTTCAAACTGGTAGAAGTCCCATCAATGGGTATTGTAGTTGTCATTTATTTATGCTTGAATCAGACTTGTTGAGATTCAGTACACTTGAAAGTACGGTTCACCACCTGCTAAGAGTGCTCCAGTTATTTGAGATTGCTCCAACTTTGTGAGCAGTTAGAGTCAAATGGAGCACTAAAGAGCACTTTAGAGCATTTATAGCGTTTGGAGCATTATGGAGCATTAAGAGCACTTGTAGCATTTTACGTATAAATGCTCCAATGACCGAGCTCTAGATATAGCTATGCCAAACATTTTGACAAATATTAGTCAAACACACAAACGGACAAAATGATCATCACTAAAATTGGTTACTTTGGTTACTCCTAGTAATAACCTCAACAATTTCTGCACGTTTCATAATGACCGATCCATAACTTTTTGAGTTATAATACCGAGAAAAAGAAGCAAAAATAGCAAAAAAAAAAAAAAAAAAAAAAAAAANAAAAAAAACAAAAAAAAAAAAAAAAAAAAAAAAAAAAAAAAAAACGGTTGAACGGAATTTCACCAAAGTTATTCATCTGCTCTTTTTAACATACCTTACAGTCTATGTACACTTTGTAAAGATCCATCCATGACTTTTTCGAGTTATCTTGGTGACAGACAGACAAACAAACAAACTCGACAAAAGCATAATCTTCTTGGTGGAGTTTATTGCAAATAGGCTATATCCACCAATCATCGAGCATGGCGCATCAAGCATTGTCCCGACTTTGTTACTGTGTATGCTTCTAGTTTAATCAAACGTGTCCATTTCCATCATTACATTTACCAAGAAGGTTATGTCTTTTTTGGAGTTTGTTTCTGTTTGTTAACTTCTCTTTCATCAAGATAACTCAAAAAGTTATCGACGGATCTTTATTAAATTTACAGGGACTATTAGGTATGTTAGGAGGAACAGACGACTGACGTCTTATAAAGATCCATTTAAGTTTTCCTGACATGTCAACCTGTTTGTTCTTTGCAACATTATTCAGAAAGGTATTAACGGATTTTCATGAAATTTGCAGGAAATGACAGGAATGTTACTAGGAGCAAATAACCATATTTTTGATGATCTGTTATGCCGTTTGCTTGTATATTTTACGGTTTCTCAGCAATATAACCCAAAAAGTTATGAACGGATCGTCATGAAATTTGCAAGAACTGTTAGAATGGTTAAGAGGCACAAATTACCCAAGTTTGGTGGTAATTTACTAATTCGTTTTCGTGTTTGCTTCTTTGCCTGTCGCTATGTTTGTCAGATCGTAACTCAGAAAGTTAGTAAAGGATTTTCATAAAATTTTCTGGAAACATTTGGAATTAACGAGGAACGATTAATTATTGACTTTGATAAAAAATTTCTGGATTGAGGATCAGGATGAATTTTTCGCCAACATTGCATTGCTAGGCCGAGGTATGCACTATGAGAGTATTTTTCTAATTTTTCATAGTGCACTGAAGAAACTTACAACGATGGTGAAATACAATAAATTGTAGCGTTAATAAAACATCGTCAAATATAGTGTTGCCGCTAACGACTTGATATTAAAATTTTCGCAGTTCATACAGAGCTGACCGTCTCTGGTCGGTGGTGTTAGGAAAGGTGTCTTTTCGGGCTGCGTTCTTAAAAGAAAATAGATAAACAAATGAATAAATGAATGAATATGTAACATGGACTTATAGAGCATGAGTTCCTACCATAGATACAGGCACACACAGAGCTTTTAAGAAAATCATCTGTTGGCATAGCTAAGCATTGCAGAATGAGCCAAGTAATACCACTTAATCCGCTGCAGCGTTGCAGTGTCAGCGAGTTTAAATACTTTGAGCAGAGCATTGCGTGCTTAGCCCCACTGCCAAAAGGGCTGAAGGTGTCCCGTAACACTCTCTATAATGCTAAAGTCTCTTAATGGAACCGAGATTTTCGGAGTTCTCAGCGAGAGGTCACTTACTTCACTAATATAAGTTTGGTCGGCAGGGTAGCTGATTGCGAGGGAGGGACGCATTAGGTCCCTGGACCTGCCATCGCGAGTTTGGAAGCGGCCGTGCAGGGTTGGCTGCGTCGCTGGGCAGTAAGGCGCACTGCTTTAGGGTTTATTCAGTGCACTTTTGGCTGCTTTGGGGATTGTACACTGTACTTTTGGCTGCTTTGGGAATTATTATAGCGCGCTTGTGGCCGATTTTGGGATTAATGAAATATGCAATATAGTTTTGGCTCCTTTGGGAATTCTGTGCTGCAGTTTTGGCTACTTTAGTGATCATACAGTGTAGTTTGGGTTATTTTAATTAGTGGTCTTGCTGTTCATATTCCTGCATTATGGCTCATATATACATAGTAATTTTAACTGCCTGAGGAAATACAATTTTTTTTGACTGCCTTGGTGGCTTCTGAATTTACAGTAGCTGTGTACTTTTAACAGCAATGGGGCTCATGCATTGCAGTTATTTACTGCTGTAGATATCAGATGTTGTATTTTTGGTTGCTGTAAGAAAATCGCAGTCGTAGGGATGATTTGTCGTAGTTTTGGCAGTCTTTATACCGCATATTGTTATGTTGCTGGACTACGAACCAGTTCGGGCTGTCGAAGGGCGGGTCCTCGTGACAGCTACAATGGTGATTGCGTGAGAGCAGAGAGACGAAGGCAATAATCCATGCGTCAACCCCTTCGTTTCTGTCAGACGTACAGTTCGTTTCACTGACGGATGACCACATGCATGGTACGTGATTTCAGTCACAACGTCAGTTGTTTACATTTGGATCCCATCACATAAAAACAGCTTCTCAGATCACTGAATTGCTCACATCGCGATATCTTCGTACGGCACAACTCGAGCCATAATAATGAAAAATGCTGAATCAAATAAATTAACTCTTCGGTCTCCGCAGTGGTTGCTTCACCGTATGATCTTGATAGCTATATTTTAAACATACAGCTTGCCTCCACATTACTATTCACAAATGAGGCAACGATAACTACCGTACTGCTTTAAATACTATTGAGGTCTGTAAACGCTATACAGTGGCGAGAGTGGTGCTGTACTGGCAACAGTCTCAAGCTCTATTCGCATGTCCACACTCTGCGAGCCCTACCTGTCTGTTGAGGGTTCAGTGTGTCACAGACTCTCGTCAAGGAAGGCTGTGCTATGGTGCGAGCTCTGAGTTTCCGCATAGACTCTTGTTTGTACTTTGCTGTCTTATGCGGCTCTTTAGAAAATCGGCCGTGCGTCACCCTTTAATACTGGCGCAGTTCACCGTCCAACGTTCATTAACTGTGCAGACGTCGCCCGTCAGGAGGCACGCTCTCATTTTACTTACCAGTGGACCCGCAAGATTGATCATAAATTATATCCAAAATCATTGCTCGTAAAAAAGATAAAAACGATCACTGACGAATAAAATTTTCTACTGAACGTTTCAACATGTGTAATTTAGACTATCTTTTGCAATAAAATATCAGCAAACGTGGTAAAGGGGTCAGTTCCCTTTACTACGTTCTACTCATATTTTGTTGCGGAGGATGGCTTGAAATTCAGAAGTTCAACGTCCAATATGAGATTTGTTCATTGTACTCCTCATCTTTGTTAACTTTATTAGTTGCCCAGTAAGATGGTCTCATCGCATGTCTTGCAATGAGGGCCAGCGTAAACTGGAAGCAATTGAGTATAGATTAGAGAAACGGGGGAAAGAACTACAAGCTATGCAGATAATAAAAGAAACCAGCAAGCACTTCTCCGCTTGCGCAGCAAATTACTCGTCTGCGAAAATAAGAACAGAGATATTATTGGGCGAAAATAGATAGATGATTGGTGATGATCAAGAAATGAACGAAATATTCAGTTGTCAGCTTCAGAAAGTTTTTAGCTAAGAGATCATTAATCTAGAATGTTTTTTATTGAAGGTAGCTGGTATCAACTTGACCTCGTCTGCCTTTACAAAACTTAGCATCGAACTTGCAATCAATGAACTTGGCGACAAAAGTTCTCCGGGACCAGATGATGTTTCTGCATGTATCTTCAACATGTTCAAGCAAAGGATCTGTCACCAATTTACCTTATATGGCGTCAGTCGTTGGATGACGGGGTCATACCAAACACCTATTAACATGCAACCATTTCTCCAATCCCCAAAACTGGCCAAAACACAGATTCATCTAACTATAGACCTGTCGTACTAACTAGCCACGCTGTAAAACATTCGAAACGGTGTTCAGAAAACACCTAGTACCTACGCCATCTGGAGAGTAATAATATAATTACCTCAATACAGCACAGTTTTTGACGTATGCGTAATAGGTACTACATACTTAACAACTGTTAGCATATTATTGTTCCATTTAATATTCGCTCTAAGAGGGCCTGAGTGTGGACAGGATATGCTAAGATTGGCTGAAGCATTTGTTAAGCTAGACAACGGAATTTAAATGTTCAAACTTATCCGTAGCATATGTATTCATGGAATATGTGGCTTAGTTAGATAGTTACGTATAGTTAAGAAGTTTAAGCCTCCGTTTCCGAGCAGAACGATATCACAGAGGAAAGAGCAAGGGACATCCAGTTTGCCAAAAGAAACGGGGAACCCATGCACGAATGTGTTACCACACGAGATCAATGCGCATGAGAACAGAAAGTCGGGAAAGAAGAGGAAGAACAGAATAAAGCATGAGCAAGTAGGAGTATGAAATTAGGAAGGAAGCAAAGTGGGCACGAAAGAGAGACGTCCCGAAGGCCTAACTAGTGGCTGAGATAACCTACACGGGCCCCTGCGGTTGCCGGGCCCCATAGCATAGGATGGACGAACCTAAACTAACCTAACCCTATGGCCTATGGCCCATCCTATGGCCCTGGAGGGGGGGGGGGCATTATGATGCTTGAAGCATCTCTATCACATTGAATACAAAATGAAAATTTTAACAACAAATAATCTTCACTCTTCGAGGCAGTGGAGTACACCACGGCACCGTGCTTGGCCTGTTCTTTTTCTCATCATAATGAGTAACATGAGGTTCGGATGCTAGTATGCTGTCCCGTCATCATATACTGACGATGCACAAATAATGACTGCTGTGCTATCAATGGAAGACGTGCTCTCTGTTTAACAAGGTATGACAAGTATCATCCAATAATCGGTAAAGAATAGTATGACTTTTAATGTAACTAAGTTACAGCTACCTTAACCACTATGTATAGTGATGGGCATGAAATTGAAAGAAAGTTTTAACTGATCTTGGCGTGAGCGTGCAAGGTGGTGAAACCTCTGAAGATCATGTAACAAGAGTTGCTGCATGTGGGAAAGAAATGGAGCGATGAGTTTTACGAACTTTTTCATTCAGCGACACGGAAGTAATGTTCATTGTATAGAAGTAATTAATACTGCTGAGAATAGAGTATTGTTTTCCACTGTGAATGGGCACATAGTAGAAAAGAATAGCGAGATCAAATTGAAGATTTGAAGCTATTCAGCGATCGTTTAAGCTAAAATTCGAGACATGCAAAGGTCGACTATCACACACGAGAATCCCATCTCCATTATTTTTCATATAGCAAATAGTTGAACGCTTCGCTAAAATATACGTTTGGTAAGTGCTGGCACGGAGCATTCTGAATGCGAATGAACGGACTGTTGTCAGTCATTCAGAAAGGACTGGAAGTACTTGCGAAGTACGCATTAACAGAAGAGATGGTAGCAAAGCAGTGGTAACAAAATATTTTTCAATAGCTTCTCTGTTCGTGGGGCAAGGCTGTTTAATAAAATGCTGCGGCTCATTCAATATACTACTAGTATGAAAGTTATAGAATTATAAACAATATTGTTAGACTCTCACCTAAAAAACTGCCAGATTGACCAACGCTTATATGCACTGCGCAAATAATTCTGTACTGGCTCTGCCTTTGGATACAACCAGCATGTGTGACTTCACACAATAATGACGTTAATTACGTCACCTGAACCTCATCCGAAAACGCTCTAGATAACTCCATGCATATGGTTACCGTATTCCCAGCCTTGAACCAAGTACTATTTACCTCTGGTACTCTGCAACTGCAGTAACCTCCACCACGGGCGGAACACCGTACGTACAGAGAGCATCCCTGTTATTTCCACCATGTCCGTCACTGCTACCACCGTAACAGCCGCCGTAAGCTCAGGCCCCGCCGTATATATCACTCGGGCGGCACTAGGCCCCCGCAATCTGTAAGTGCCGCACATCGTCTCAGCTGCAGTCTCGCCCTTCATTTATCCACGCCCGGTTTTATTAAATCGTACATTTTATCAAGGACGCGATATCGTTATTGGTATCATTTTTTGTCCTCAAAAGGGAGCGAGGCCCGCTATGTTTCATAGCAAAGGGGCACTGTAGACTCATCCAATTCCGCACGATGGACACTTCATAAGAGAGGGGCCACGGCCAGCTGTCCTGGCTCTATCTGGCGCTTCTCGCTTTTTTCCCCCCAATTATTTTATGAACTTTGTTGTGACTTTCCGAGAGGCGGCGATCTGATGCCCTGTCGTTTGGCGACAATGTCTTCAAATTGGAAACTGTCGTTCGCTATTGTCTACCGTCCGATGTTTGATGTCGGCCATTTGAAATAGTGCGTATATATCTTCCAAACTGATTTTTTTTATTAGTATTGTCTATATCCGGCTGTTTGATATCACTGCTATGCACCCGTTAAATGTATCGACGCTATCGACTAGTTTTAAATCCGATGTACCTATTGTATAGTGAGAGAGTGGAGAAATGTAGGTACTAAAATATCTTGTAACTAGATACTATCAATATCGCCAATATGTGTCCGACCGTGACTAATAGCAGATTTAAAAGAATGCGTATCTAGCTTCAACAATGATACTATCGATTTGTATTCTCTATTTCCGGCTGCTTGTTTTCTGCGACTTGAAAATTGCTATAGATCTTCATTATTAGATATTGTGTTTTGGATTTGTTTTCTTCTGGCAATTTATTGTTTGCAACTCTAAAAAATATTGGCTCATCTTCATCATCCTAGCTATGAGTTCTCAATCCATCTACCATCGGTTATTGTTCGATTGCGTTGTGCTTTACCGGGAACACTAAACTCGTTCCATGCAGCACCAAGACATTGAACCCAGCATAATTTTAAATTACATACTACAGAGCAGCACACTTATTGAAGTAAAGTTCAATTATAATCGTCCCGCTGCATACCTGCTGCATTTGAGTATTGATCTGGATGCGTTACAAGAATCAGGGCCTTAGGAGTTGATCACTTTGTCAATTTCAGTGCCTACTAGGAGCTTCTCTATCGCGCTCTGCCTTCATATTACGAGCATTTACTTTTGGAATTCAATCTGTTCGAGGAGCTCCTCGACTTCAATTCCCGAGCCAATTTAGCTTGGGCTCATTTTATTTACTGATTACACTAGATTTATCGAGAATTTTTTATATTCCAGTGTTTCTATTGATAATAAGCCCTGCACTAGGTAACTGAAAATAGTGGGAAAAATCGGTTTTGGACTATTGTGGGTGTCAACAAAGCTTTCAGAAAAAAGTGAGACTGCGATCCTTTTTACATGGAACGTATACTGGAACAGAGCAGCTCTTCGCAGTATATTGCATACTGTAGGCCCTGTTAGCGCAGGTCTTGCAGTTGCGCGTTGTTGTGCTGAGTAACTAGGTTCGAATCCCGTCGGGCCTCTGTATTTTTTATCTATTTGCACCAAGTGGAAGCTGTAAGCGACCACCTTCCTGGATAATGCCACGTGCTTGGTGGCCTTAACATCTTCACTTATAATTGTGAAAGGAGATACCGGTAATAGGATAAAGAGTAACTTAATGGTATCTTTAAATAAAGTCTACAGCAGGGGTAAGGTGTCGGCAGCGAAACAGTAAATTGGATAGTGATTGATTATTAGAAGTACTTATTAAATTTTCTAAGCTTATGGTTAGCTTTAAACAAGAACTTGGAGAGCCGTGGGGGTCAACGTTCGCGTGTGATTTACATTAAACTCGCTGATGTATTGCTCGTGAAAATTTTTGTAAATATACCTTTTTTTGTTAAAACTTTTCTCGACACTGGTTGCAGACGATAGTCTGATTCAACGGAGTAACATCCCAACATTTGAGCGTCGAAAAATTCTCCATGGATGATAAAAATACGGCGATTACTAGCCAACTAATGAAAGTTAACGGAATGACTGCATATCTGTGAAAAAGTTAAGAACAAAACAGTAGCTGAACGCGAGAAGTTTTCTGCAGACATAATGTTTCACCGGTCATTTATTTTTATAAGGAAGCGAAAATATTTTGCACCTACTTAAGAGGGTTAAAAATAAGGTAAGAGAAATAATAGAAAACATCGTGGCCGTGGCCCCCAGGATTGTTTTAGATTTGTTCCCCGAAATTCATATTGTGTGCTTTGTTCAGTAAAAGTCCTATTAATATATAGCCCATCAACACCAACTTGAGCCTAGCGTCATTAGACTTGGAGATGAAAGAGCTGAGCTCAGTCAATGAATTGCCTGTCAAAATATTTTTTTTTAGTAAAATTTTGTTGGTATTCCCTAATAAAAAACTAATTTTTTCTAAGTTATTCTTGTTGACATAGTTTCTTGTCTTTATAATCTTGAACAATTGCTCCATTTGCATCCGATAAAGAGTTTTAGCTGGATTGGATATTTTTTCACGTTCTTTCACCATTGTTACTTTTAACGCCATTGCTAGATACGAAAATCTGATGCTTCTTATTAAAATATAACTTATTCTTAAGTTTTGCTCAAATTATCTTTTTGACTCTTGCACGCGGGATGGCTATATAGCACCGTGAGAAGGTAGTTGAACTTTGTGGCTGATTGCATTTGGGTAGAATCAAAGTCTATGTGAATTTTCCCCCACCTGACCACTATTTGTTCAAAGGCTGGACTGCCATACGAGTACATATGTTAATTATATCTGTGTAGTGAAATAAGTTTTTTTTTGTGTATGGTGTTTATTCATAATTTGATATTCAGATAAGTGATATTGTACTGATAGCTCTTCTTTGCTAAAATATCTCAAGTCTTCAAAATTGATGTGTGTATGATGATGTTAATTAATGTCTTGTAATTATCAAAGCGTTCGGAACTTCGCAAGCTCCTCTTCATTAAAATGTTTGACTTCTAAGACCATTTAAAAGTCTATTGTGATATCTGCTGGAAATTATAGTCAACCGAAACTTCTAGCGAGCTCTTCTTTATTAAAATATTTACCATCGTGGACTTGGAAGTCTGTGCTATGTTGATGAAACATTTTCAATTTTCCAAAACGCCGAGCAAGCTCTTCAGAAGCAAAATAATTTAGGGTCCTGGTTGGACCATCATGAATCTACAGTAAAAGACTTGTCTTCAACACATTACGTTCTGCTGAAACTTTTGTTACGTCGAACACGAACCATTTTCATTTTTTCGCGCGTTCATTTGCCCAACAATAAGAGGTTTCCTTCTTTTGTCCCAGTGGTGTAGGTGCCAAATAAGTAAAGCGTCCCCGAGGTGTCCTGAGACAGCGATAAGGCACTCGGACTTGCCCTCCATCTCGTGCTGCCATTGCTCTGTTGACAGAAGTAATGTTAGAGAAGAGGAGGCTCACTCTCTCTCTCTCTCTCTCTCTCTCTCTCTCCTGCTATCAGGCAGAAAGCTTTGAGTTCTCCCGATGTTTGAATGTATGGTTGTATTTTTTATGGCAGCCTTTTCACTCTCTAAACCACTCACTCTTCATCGAGGATGCCAGCCCAATGGCTAAACTTTTGAACTCTGTTCGACTGCCAGCTCTCCCTCTCAACTTACGACCAGAAATTTTTATATGGTGCGAAAGCCTTGTTCCTTTGAACAAAATGTCGAGTGCTGCTGCTGCTGCTGTGGCTCTCGATCGTACTGTAGATGAAATTGAACGAAATTGCTGAACTTTGAAACTGCGCTAGCAAGGCGCTGCTAACAAAACTGTCTATGACTTAGCTACAGACAGGGAGAACTTTCAGCAGGAGTCACACGGAATGCTCTTGCAGAAATACTGTAATCTTCGATAGAGGGCGATTCCTTGCGCGCTGTTCGTGCTTCAAGAATTTTACGACATCGTTAGAGTAGCAAAAAAATTGTTTATATGTGTATCCTGGATACTCTAGTCCAAATAGTGTTGTGGGTAAAGAGAGTAATCGGAGTCATCTGCTGAGAGAGCTATACGTACTTCGCGGAGATATAACATCTGGTGATAGATATCATTATTGGGATCTTATCAGTGTTGGGATCTGCACAGAACACACAATGTCTTAAGATTGAATCTGCTGCCATAGTGCAGTTAAAAAAGAAAAAGTAATTTTCTGCGAAAACTGACAAATATACATATCAGGTTGCTGAGGCATTTTATCCTGTTTTTAAAAAGAATTTATGTAACAGAAAACTGTAAGAACTGTTTGGGTCAGCTGCTAAATGCGTTGGCCCTGACTGTGCAAAAATCTCAAATTCGCCTTTGTGTGGCAAAATACGAAAGTTTTTACATCCTTTCGATCACGGTACGTAGCTGTGGGCCCGGCTTACCCATAGTTACCCTCTCCAAGAAATTGCTTAAAATCTCGCTTCCAGCACTAGTATTTTTTGCTACAAAAATCGCAAATGGAAAAGTTTCAAATATCCCTCTTAATTTGGAGTGAGTTTAACATCGCTATCAGGTATAATTTGTATGATGTTAAACACGTTAAATTGTAGTTACGCACTTGAGGTTGCGAATATTTTTGAACTGTGAATCTGAAATGGTTCTCATTTTATGCTCTCGAGGTACCTTGAAACTTGACAGCAAGCATACATGACGCCAGTTTGCAGGTGTCTCTACAATGTCACCGCTTATATAGTCAACTGCAACAAACATTGTCTTTGCTTGTTCGAACGCGTTGCCCGTTCGTTTTAAGCCTCTGCGAGCTCTGCTTTTCTAATGTCTTCCTGATAACTTGCCAATCTTTTTAATACCTTTGATGATATTTCTCATTTGTAAATGAAATAGCAAACAGTTTAAGAACATTATCACAAGAACGTAATTTTTAACTAGTCACACCCAGAATTAAAAATTATTCCATTTAATGCTTACTTAGCCTCATTTTAAACAAACTGTTTTCAATAAACGGATACGGGGGATTCCCCGGTTTCGGTGTTGATTGTGGCTTTGTATGGAATTTCATACCGGGAAATTGTGTACACGGGCCGCGTTTATATCCGTGCAATTGGGCCTACGTCGCTAACAGGAAGGTATCAGATCCATCGGTTACTTCTCACTTTTCTTAAAACTGGAAAATATTTTGGTACCTGCATATTTTTCTTGGCAGGCGACCTAAGGTGTACCGTACATAGGATGCCATGCTGCGCGTGATACCAAAACTTCAACTGAATCTATTTAAGAGCAGTTGTACGAGGCGCATGAGAATTACTTAACAGTCAAATCTCTGTGAAAATGATCAGATTCTTATGACTTTTCTTAAAATGAAATCGATGTAATATAATTTCACACTCTGCACAATGAACTCTACTGTCGCAGGTATTGTTAACTTTTTTCCATACGTTTACTGAGGGTTTTTTTTTTTGCTAAGTTGGTAGTCTGAAACGATTGAAGGCCTCGTTGGCGATCCATCATAACCCAAATAGTTAAGTAATACGCAATATTAAACAAACTGTGTGACTGAGAATGACAGTGCAGATGTTTAAATATAACCCGTAATTATTTCAACGTTGGGTTGTTCAGCACTTAATTATTATTTTAATTGGTTCATGCGCAGTACAGTGTTACCTGGAGTTTATTTCATTCCGTACCTGACTTTTTCGCCTGAGGTTCATTCGCCAGAGAATCATTACTGAACCTGAAAATATTCTTCAGCAGAATAATGGCTACAAGCAATTGTTTCCACACCCTTGTTTGGGAAGTGTATAAAGGCTTGTCTCTGGAGCTGCTTATATAAAAAGAATTGTGCTCCTATTTCCTTTACTGTTTTGTTCAACAGTTAATCATTATACTGGTTAAGATTGTAATTATTACGCAGAATGAACTAGAGCACTCTGAGAGCCAACGGTAGCAAAAATTCAAATTGGCTCTGAAACCATAATTTTCTTTGCATAAACTATAAAATCTAATCATTTGTGCCTTATTATATCAATAACAGTTTGTTCAATTTTTTTGAAGATCCGTTCATAACTTTTTGAGTTATACTGTTAACAAACGTTATGACAAATATGAATCAAACATACAAACGAACTAACCGATCTGCACCAAA
>LQNS02277998.1:17414418-17432313 GCA_001587735.2 Parhyale hawaiensis
TCGTTTTATTATCAGTAACCATAACCCGAGAAATTCCATTTAATTCCTTCGACATTCGTAAAGTGCGGCCTTGACCACGTCTAATTTATGTGCAGGAGAAGCCGTTACTTTGGTAACGTGATCCCTCCAGTCGAAACTTCTAAAATTAGGCATGCATAATTCAGTTGGGTGGCCGTTCTATTGCTGCCTCTGCTAGTGCATAGCGGCAATATATTAAATCAAAGTGGAGGTCGGCGGTTGGTTCGATTTGGAACGTGAATTGGTTCTGTATGCGGCGACCGCAGCCGCCACCATTTTTGAGAAACCTACGAGAGCGAGAGAGAGACGGCGGCGGCCCTGCCTTGTTCCAGGATTTCTTTTGCTTTAAATTACAGTCTTCTTTTTTTTTCTTTGAGAGCGACATGAGAGATGCATGGCCAGCCAGCGCCCACCCGTCGCCGCACTGCACTTAATTATGGCTCAGAATTGAGTTGCAGTAAATTTCGAAGTAATCTTATTATTTAGGCGGAGAAATATGAGAAGTTCGCAGCCTTGCCATTGCAGGTCTTTGTGCTTTTGGTGATACTTCTGTGATGCATTCAGAGCGCGAAACTTGCTTGGGTAATAATTCTTGGTGTGTTGCTCAATGCTTGTTTCAGCTTAACGAAATGGACTGAGTTAATTTCGTTACTGCATAGCTGTATGTTGTGACGTTAATTTGGCAATTAGCTTTGGCATCGTCTCTTATAGTATTTACATGATAGATATTTCTCAGCTGAAGCTATTGTGTAAATTTCAACCTACAACGTTGATTCAGTACCCAATAGTTACTTCTATCGGTTTAGTTTTATTGACGATCAGTTTCTTAAATAGGTACTTGTATTAGCTTGTGCTACTGAATATACTTGAAAAATTATGGCAACCCAGCTCCTCCGACAGTAACCAATTGCATCTAGATTTTTTATGTGTCGTTCACGGTTAAGATACTTAGTACATACTAAGGCAAAAATCAAGTAATAAATAGAAGTCAATAAATTTAAAATTTAACGTTTTGGGAAGAAAAATCACATAAAAAAGAAATTCTCCTACAACCTACAAACAAAAATTTCTTTATTTTCTAATCAACGAGGGGAGCATGGATGTTGGGGGGGGGGGGAGATCTAAGACGCAAATGATCGGAGCTGCGCGCAGGAGCTGGATGTCAGCTCCTGTAGAGTCGGCAGATTTCAGGCTAAGTGTGGACAGTAGGAGCGGTACAGCGAGGTCATATTGTTGGGGCTAGGTTTGGTTCTATGGATGCGGAGGGACTATAACGTTTTGAGCTCGATGGGATTGGAAGAGTCTATGATTGAAAAGTCGTTCCTGCTGATGAGAGGATTCCGCATGTGGCGGAAGGTATGAAAAGGAAGGTAGGGAGCACAAGAAATCAGATACAGATAGATGACTGTCCCATAGAGAGGTGGGAAGGAGGGTAGTAGGGTGGGCGGGACACTCGAACAAGTGGTTCACGGTGTGTCGGCCGCGATGGCACTCAGGGTAGGAATCTAAATCCGCCATCCCGAACCTGTGGCAGTAAGACATCCGGGCAGAGCAAAAACCTAAACGTAACTGTTTCCCTGAGTTTACGGAGTTGCTGCCTGCTGGTCAGTTTGCGTACAAAACTGCCTTGGGTTGTTGTGACGCTCTGTTGTCGGTGTCACACCATTTACAGTCTGCGCTGGATTGTAGGTCGGACGCACGCCTTGTCCAGTTGGACTGTAGCGTGGCGTTTGACAGGGTTAACCACAGGGGTCTATTATGCAAGCTGGAGTCTTTTGGTGTGGGTGCTAGGGTTCTGTCAATCAATCGCGATTCTGTTTCTGAGCGAACGTAGAGTGTGTCTGTTGACGGCGTTTTGAGCGCCTCCATCGTGGTGGTGTCCGCCGTCCTTCAGGGCAGTGTGCTTGGCCCGCTGTTATTCTTTCTCTATACTAGTGACATGTTCTCTTCGCTTGAAAACACGATGATCAACAATGCTGACTATTCCATTTTGATAGCAGTGATACCTGTTCCTCGCCTGTGTGATGCTATCGCTCAGTCTCTGAATAAGAAATTTGTCTCCCATTAGTGCATGGTGCTCGGCTTGGAGTATGAAGGTGAATGCCAGTAAGACCAAGTCGATGATTATCTGTCGGTCTCGGACACTTGTACCGCAGCATCCCCAACTGGAGATTGATGACACTTTGCTTCAGGAGTCTGGCACCTTGGATATTCTTGGTTTGTCTTGTATGAGAAGCTTGTTTTTGAGCTGCATATTAGGAGGTTGATGTCACGTGCTTGCGTAAGGTGAATTCTGTGTTTGGTGACAGTCAGGTTTTTCGCAGGTGTTTTTAAGTTTTTTTTTTTGCTGCCTGTGTTAGAGTATTGCTAACCGGTCTGGGCTTCAGCTGCTAACACTAACTTGCGTCTGTTGGACCGAATTGTTAGTTCAGCCAGCAGGCTGTGCGCTGATAATAATCTGGTGAACCTGTCCCACAGGAGAAGAGTAGCCGAGCTATGTATGTTTTATAAGGTGTACGATAATGAGAGGCACTGGTTGTATTCTTCTCTCCTTGCCCTCAAGGTATTTGGGATGGAGACTCGTGCTGCGTGCGGAGAGCACTCTTTCACTTTGGAGGCTGTCGTATATTGAACTAATCAGTTCTGTCGGTGCTTTATGCCCTGGTCGGCTAAGGTTTGGAATTTGTTGTCGGATCGGCATTTGGTCGTATTGGCCTGCGGGCGTTTAAGTCAGCTGTTGTTGGTTTTGCTGAATTTCCTTTAGCAGCGGTTAGGGCTTCCCGGTGTTGCAACATGCTTCATTTGGGTTGTATTACCTGTCCGTGGGTGCTCTAGCGTGAAGTTTTAATAATTATAATAATAATAATAACAGGGTGGAGTGGGCCGCTCGTGAGATGACCATCTCATCGGATGAGATCTTCGGTGGGGCAAAGCCCAAAACCCTGTTTACAGGGAGGCGGTCTAGTGAAGTTTGCACGGTAGCTCGATGGAGAGAGGAAATCGCTGAGCGGTACTCTTCAGAAGGCCTGATGTTGTCTGTAAGTAAGGGATTGATGTCGGGTTGGAATTTGGTTGTTAGGTTGTGGCGGGTGAGACGGGGGTCAGCTTGTGCGGTGGCAACAGAGTGGGCTGGGTGCTCGAGACGAAGGGCGGAAACAAGGTATTAACGACACTGGAGGTCGAGAGCTTGATCGACCCTCAGGAGTTTGGTCTCGGAGTCGAAATGGTCCGCGGAAGCCATGCGAAGGCAACCGGTCGCTGTGCGGAGAGTGGCGTTTTGAACCGTCTGCAGCTTGCGCACCGCGGACTGGCGAGTTCCAGGATACCAGACTGGAGCAGCGTAGGTGAAGAGAGGTCCGAGAAGCCGTTATTTTTTAAGAATGTTCGGAGAAAGTCAACTTCGTTTTAAAATGTAAGGTAGGAGAAAAACAAATGGTATGATCGAAATAGTAAAATTTTTATTGCATTGTTTTTGAATTGATCGTAGCTGCGACTGAAAACTTGTCCCGAGGCCTGAGAATGTGGGTTTCCTGTGAATTCCAGTGGTTAATGTTGAGTCATGGTTCGCTATTAAAACATCGAGAAAAGCTGTAGAATTATTTGATTAATTTTCGGCAGTGAATTTGATATTTGGGTGTTTGCTATTCAAATATTGCAGAAAAAGATCAGAATCTGCTTGATTGTTGAATATGAGGAAGGTGTCATCTACATAACGATTATAGTGGATCGTTTTGAAGTCGCTTGGGCAGTCGTTAAGCCAAAGGGTTCATGGTGGCATAGAGATATTTGCCAGCGAGGGACTAAGCGGGGAGTCCATGGAAACTCCATCTATTTGCTTTTTCAGTCTATTGTTAAATATGAAGAAGGAATCTTTGGTAGCAAGGCTAAGACAAGCTTTGAAGGTAGGCATATCCATGTTGTGGAATAGGTCCTTGTCAATAAAGACTTTGTTACAAATAATATATCTGGTTTCCTCTACGGGGATGGTGAAAAGGGAGGTGATGTCAGAACTGTCTAAGTGGGCATTGGGAGCCAATTAGATGTTTTTGATTCGGTCTCGAAAGTCACATGAATTGCGCAAAGTGTACTGATTGGTTGTTAAAGGTTCCAGTAATGAAACGAGGAATATTGCAATAGGGTAGGACGGTGTTTTATTTGCAGCTAGAATTAGTCGTAGGGGGTACCGGTTTTCTGTACCTTTGGAAGCCCGTACATGACTCCAGAGGAAGCACCTGAATTGTAAATTGAACGGTAGAACGAATCAGTAATGATGCCTTTGTCTAACAATGTTTCCCAAAAATCTATGGATTTTGTCGATGAATTTAAGCGTAAGTTTGAAGGGATAGGTATGAGAGACGTAAAGAGTGAACTTTGTTGTATCAGCCAGAAATGCATTAATTTTTTTATGGTACTGATTTTTATTCAAAATAGGAACACCTCTTCCTTTCTCGGGTCTGTACACTACAACAGAATTTTCTTTGTTGAAATTAGATATAAAAATGGAACAGATAAAAAATGGAGAAAACGCTTTATGTTTGCTGTACGAGGTGTAAATGCTATTACAATTTTCTTTTATTTTATTTCTTACTTCGGCAAAGAATAAATTAGAGTGTAGTGGTTGATATATCAGTTTGTTGGCTTAGCCCTCAAAACGAATGAAATGTTTATAGTAATCCGGTTTGAATACGGATAGGCAAAAAAAAATTAAGGTGTGATTGAAAGGTAACATTTGAGTAGTTGAAAATTGCGTTATCTGGATTACAAGAGGTTAGGTTCGGAGATGCTCCTAATACGTTTAACTTTCTGCTGTGGACGGATTTTGTCCTATTTTTAATTTTTTTTATTGTTGCGCTGTACGAGATGAACAAGACTGAGATAATCGAGAAACGAAAATGAAATTTTAATTGGAATAAAAATTGTTTAACTGAATTTGTATGGTTTGTGATATTATTTCGTTGGGTTTGAATTTCTAAGTCTAAGAGTTTAGATTTTTATTTATAGGTAGTAGGTTAGTTTCCTTTTTTTCTGATGGTGGGATTTTTCATCCCGAAACGTTAATTTTAAATTAGTCGGCTTCTATTTATTATTTAGTACATAGTCTGTAACTTCATAAGTTGCGGAAAAGTAGGTCTTCACTTTGGAATGTTCTTTTGCAGTTTTTTAGCCATTTCCTTCAACTTATTACCACACTGTGATTGAATAAATTTGGCGTAAAACATATTCATTTGACTCCTTTCACGAGTGATCACACTACGTTTGGGCATCCAGTTGCTAGCTATTGACAGCCACCTTCGTTTGGTTTCCTTCACTTTCTTTGGGAAAACCTAGAAGCCAATGTAAAAATTTATTTCCCCACGGACTCGGTTAATTTAAAATTGAGTTTTCGAAGCCTTCATGAATTTTGAGTGGCGTATCAGAGTGTAACTGGGTAGCTATTTTAGATACTTTGTATTTAGTTGACTCAAATCTAAAGGAGCGACGCAATAAGGTGGAAAATATCGCACTGTAAAGTTTGCGTATTTACCTTATGACCAATTTATGATATTTTATAGTCTCAATTAAAGTTCTCTTAACGATAAGATGTCATTGTTAGGCGTAGCTTGTGCTACGATTCTACTCATTATCAATAATTGCTTACACTTCTGACGTCGCAACATCCTCAAACAAGCATTTTTGGCTACTGTTGGACCTGTTGCAATGCGTGAATAGACGCATCTGCCGCCTCCTAGGTGTGGTCACAGGTGTTGCTACATTTCTAAAAGAGGCTGGTACAGTGACCTGTTTCAGGGCGTACCTAGGCCCAGCAGGGGCATGCAAAGCATGGCCCCAGGCGCTGCGATGTCGCCACAAGAGGCCGGTAATGATCAGTCTCAAGGTGTCAATGGGTGTTATAGGGGTCGACAGGGCGTAGTCACGGGCGTAGAGGAGACGAATTAGGTCAGAGGTCGCATTTCCTAAATGACGAATAGGCCTTATGTTGCCACGGCCTTTGGCGTGTTGCGTATCCCAATGGATCTGTGACTCGTGAGTGCCTAAGGCCGCCGCCACACTGACGAGACAAGCGACATGCAGCACGACAAATTTGTTTCATGACAAAATGTAACGGAGGGTACAGCAGTCTGCTGTCCCGATCGCCGCAACTGCGATGCCTCGCGATACCCGTGCATTGATTAGATATGAGGCTGTAGACGAACCAATAGGCCCATTCCTAAAGAGACACCGGAACACACGCCCCGACCCTCTATGAGCTATTGCCATGGCTGCAACACGACTCCCGTAAAAATTGCATTGCGTCGCTTGCTGCTTTCTCTGGGGCCCCGGCCTCATGACGCAGCCTTCGCACACAACCTACACTTTTGTTTTATGGTGTTTGTAACAGCAATGGAAACGCTAACGGAAATTCAGCTAGATTAGGCACTCTTTCAATGTGGTATTGTAGACTGCACTCTTCCTGACCACCCTCTCAAACAAAAAATTGGAGTCCTCCGGCTAATGATAAAATTTCTAATGGACAAAACTTCAATAAAATGTTTTCTCATTAACACAGGGACTGTGCACAAGCGAACTGCTTGCGGTGATGGAAGAAATGATATACGTAATAGTAATAAACATAAATTTGTTAATATATACTGTTCAACGGTTGGCGATAGTTCCTCATGGTCAGGACACCAAGAGCTTAAAAAAACACCGAAATTAATTTTGTCGTCTGCTGATAGCGTATGCTGATGAGAGTATGCTGCATATATTGTTTCTCTTCATCCACGAGCACTCTGCTTCCTGTTTAAGGTCGCTACGGTGATTGGACAATATTTCGTAAGAAGTTACACCGTAGGACATGATTGGTAGGAGGGGTGCCTCAAGTCTAGCCTAGTACCTAACTCACATATAGGTTGCTGTGTTCTGTAGTCGGACGTCTCTCAAGTAGACCATCAGTTTAGAGAATTTTTTGTATCGCTGTTTGGCCGAATTCTGCCCGGCGTTTCGATACTGAGCCTGAGTTGAAGACTGTACCCGTTTTAACGAGCGACCCGTTGTTTAGAGGACTGGGTGCTTATGAGGCAGTTTTTTGCACCTGCGCCACTGTACTTCCCTTATGACGTTATCCATACTCATTTGGGTAGATATTAAAAAGTAGCTATTGCGTCGACGTGCGCTCTGCTGTAACTCTACTGTGTATGACTACATTCACGAAAATTTGTTCGTATTAAGTCGTTACTTCACTAATGTCTGGGCTGCTGAATCTCTTACATGACGTCTTTGGTACAAGTAAATTCCTATATGTATCATAGTTATACCTATGTATCGATATCAGCCCAGCTATAACTCTTCCTAAAAGATGGCGTTAATCGTCCAAGTTAGTACCTACTTAAATATGAAGTGGGCCCTATAGACATTTGCTCTACTATTATTTAAACGGGTACTCATAAAATAGCTATCGCATAGGCGTTTGCTTTTGTTGGCCGTGTATAATATCTTTACTTGATATCTTTTATCTATGTTCGAATTTAAAAAGAGGCTTTTGTACAAACAGTGCTGCTTGAGTTCCTCATATGACGCAATTTTGCTTTACTTTCACGCCGCCCCCTCCAGGCATGACGGCTTTCATTCAGAGTTCAAACCTGTACTCTAGCAAGCGGTGATTGTTTCCGTCTTTTTCCCCTCTTTGAGCAGGTCAGAAGAAGATCCCCTCACAAAAAAAAAGGAAATTTAATGGCAGCCGCGCTCGTCTTGTTAGCGGCAATGGGAGCATTGACATCGCAAAAAGGCAACGCAATGGTTGCAGTTCCACGCCCAATGAATCTGTGAGGACGTTTGTCTTGAATTCAGGGCAGCAGCTCCATGTTTTTTTCGTTTGGAAATTTTATTTCCAGTTACCAGTGCAGGATTGTACAGATATGTGTTTTCCCGACGTCTATACCAGCAAAAAAAAAAAAGTTTTTGCTTAATTAAAAACCGCTGTTAGCATAATATGGTGCTCCGGTTTAATTTCATGTTTTGGGTTGTCATCAATATATGCATGAACCTGTTTAGGAAAGTGAGGGCATATGTCAAGGACAGGATATAAATTAAATTTATTGAGTTATGCCTGAAATATTCCTGCGGATAGACAACTGGAGGGTTTGAGGAAGTGCTGTCATATTCGCCGATGGCAACTTAATGGCTGAAAAGTTTAGAAGCCCCTAACGGTAAATATAAAGTCAACTTGACCTCACCCTCCAGTGAGAAACACACACATACACACTGGTTCGTGCTGTGGACATAGGCCAACTGGATCTAGATTAGTAAGTAAGGCTCCAGTCGAAAGAAAAAAATTGTATTCAAAATTAACCCTGACATTGCTTAAGTTAATGCAGTTTAAAATTATTCCTGTAAGTTATCTTTGGTAAAGATAATAGTTTCACGAAGTACATAGCATGTTCACATCTTGCATTTATAAAAGTAAAGTGTTACCAAAATGTGTGCATTAAATGAATTCAAGAGTACGTATACCTAAAACGTGTTATTAAAAAATGACAAGCAAATCAAAGAGAGCATGAAGCAAAGACGAGTAAACAACGCGCAGTACCAGTGTTATAGTGTTAACTAGTGTATCCCAGTCACGAAAAATAACGGCAACGAATTTGCGGAACTTCTGCATTGGTAGAACATGCTGTACTTTCGTTCAGTTAGTTTTGAAAAATGCCTTACAGCCTCACAGTTGCTAATTTTAAGAACAAAAAGAGGTAAAGATGTTTGATTTAAGTTTGGTGAGCAGGGCATGCCTTTCATCCCCTCGGTGACGTGCAGTGAAACAGCCCCTATTAATCAGACGGTCAAAAATCAGTAAGAGCTTGAAGTGTCTCAGTGTATCATTGATATATCAAGATATCTCAACTGTTGCATCACTTTTGCTTGTACTCGAAAAGGAAAAGTGAAGTAGAAAAAACGAACTGCGGAAAATTGTGTGTCCTTTGCTCCTCTGAAGAATCTATGAAAAGAACTTCTTGCACTCTATTTTGTTGCTCATCAACTCCATTTGCGTATTATGCACAGTTATTCATCGACGTAGGAAGGATATGCCATTATCTGCAACGCGGTCTCATTCTTGCTTACATTGGTTTCCGAAAGATCGTTACAAATTCTTGATTTTTCTCTTGTCTATTTTCTTCAAAAGGTTGCACAACAGACACAAACATCTATATATTAATAGGTACGCTTGCACGTACCTACATACCTACATTTTTTCTCACGCTCTTCAATAATAGATAGAATTAAGTTAGAGACTTGACTTCAGATGATAATCATTTCATTTCACCCGTATCATATCTACCACTTTTCATTTTTTCTTCACAACATTCTATTCGCTTTGCTAGCAGAGGATGACATTCCTAATCGGGCCAGATGCGTCGCCTTGGTAAACAGAGTGGGTAGTGTTAGGCATCTCTGCTCTAAAGGCTTTTTTTAAGCCAATTGTGCTACTGGGAGAGCATCCGCCACAACAGTGCGCTGTCTAAGCAAATTCTAGGCCATCTTGAGAACAAAAGATTACGCTGCTGCGATTGCAGAAGTAGATCGTCTGTTGTAATTCTATAGCTTTCGCATGAAACAATACAGAAAAATGATGGGCTGCTGATCAATATCCACGGGTTCCTAAATAGTGAGAAAAAATCAGATCTGCCGAAATTACTTTAAACTTGTAAATTAATGAAGGGCTAAATTATTTGTAAACTGGGGGATTGGGTAGCGAATGATAGGGTTAAGCGGAGGACATTAGTTCAGTCGGGTTGGTTAAGTTAGATGCTCAACCTCAATTTAAACTAAGGTAAATGAAAACATTAATTAACCCTGAAAGTTTCGCGGGTCCCGCTAGTGAATATATAAATACATTAATATAGAAACGCAGGCTAATGTTTATTATATTCTTTGATTACGCGCCCTCATTAATAACAGCAAGAATTACAGAATGGGTGTTGTATTTAACTCTTAATTTTATTGTAGAGTGCCGCTGTAGGCTATTTCCGTATTACTATTATTTTGCTCACTTACTGTGACAGATGACAGTGCGCCAAGTATACGGTATTTGGCAAAATTCTGAAATCACAAGCTCAAATTTTCAATATCAGTCACACGTGGACTTAGATTTACTAGTTGGAAATGCGCTGTGAAGGTGACTTCCACTTTACTTTGATCGCAGGCAGTCGCAACTGCTCATTTCTCCACCATCTACTATATTCGTAAATAATTAGTGTATTACAAGCCAAGACTATTCCCAACAGCTTCACCTGTTATCACCTGCGAGCGAAGCGATGAGCGGTAATAATGTTTTTGTTGAAGATTTAAGTATATATATTTGTATGCTTATCTATTATCCCTGTTAGTGGTCGAAGGAGTTGAGCAATGTTCATAATTTTTTTTGCCGGGAATCTGGTGGGTTGCTCTCAATGCGACCCATGCCAAAAAACTAGGATTAGCTGGCCATAAAAAATGACGGCGATGAAATTTGCTTAACACAAAAAAAAGGTAGAAGGAGTTGAGCTATGATCACGACTTTTTTTTGCAGGGAGTTTGGTGGGCTGTCCTCGATGTGATCCACTAAAAAAAAAAAAATGGAATTAACAGGCCATTAAAAATGCCGGTGATAAAATTTGCTCCCACCGCGGGTGATGGTCTTACGCCACGAGGGGTTCTAGTTTAAAGCTATACTTTCAGTTCCTTGAAGGTCTTCGGCCAAAATCCAGGTAGCTTACTGCACATCACCCACGTGTGTGTGTGTGTAGTCACAATGTTGGGTTTCTTCTGTTGGGTCACAGCTAGCGACCAAAGGGAAAGCCGGCATAGCACAACCTCACGCGGTAAACCTCTAACAGCCATTGGGTCTTAAACAGACATTGTCTCCGGGTGTGAACGCATACCGTGTTGTCTCCGATACAGATTCGCTTTCGCTTCGCTGCTGCAAGCTGTAATAACAAAATGATGTTTGTAAAGTTAGTAAAGGACTGATACATTGGGAATTGATGCGACTGTTAAAAAAAAAAAAAACTAATATAATTTGCTCCGTTAAACAGTAACTCGCAAGCTTTTTCTGTTCATGCATAACTAGGGCAGAATATGCAAAGTGAAATAGATCAATTGATGAAGTTAGCAAAGAAATTTGTAGATCAACATCGAAGATGGATTATCAATAAAATTAGCAATATATGAATGAAATGCAAATTTTTCCAATACGAAATGTATTATGACTAAAATCACTAGAAAATAATTTATCATAAGAAAGAGCTTGCTACTGGCCGAGGCAGCAGAATTTCAGTCCAGCAGCATTATTATGGCTTTATTAACAATAAAAAGTGCTGTATTGGTTGAATAATTTATATATTATGAATAGAGTAGCGCGGAGCAAAATTGAGCGCTAAGCTTTAATCCGGGGCCTACTTTTGTGTTTTAGGAGAATTTGATGGGCAGCGAGACTACGTACGCAATCAGTCTGTTACGAGGCATGGCGGAAGCAGCAGCAGCAGTAATACTGTAGTGTAACTACGTACCATCGTACAGCTTTTGTTGAATTTGCAGCTTTGAAGTCTCCAGAATTTTGAAAATAAATTTAGGAGATTTGTTCATTATTGCATTTAAGCACAAATTCCCAAGGTAGCCGTGAATTACTTTAACCTGAACTTCTTCACCAACCGAGACGAGTATAGATCGTGTTTGTTTTTCTAATGTGCGTTTTTGGGCTTAGCCATTCAATTTCTACTAGGAAAATGGCAGTTTCGTGCTGTTTCAGATAAATTGAAATTAACATTGTAGGTTAAACGTGAAATTTGTTTCGAAAGTGCTAAAATAATATATTTAGGAAACTTTTTTTTTGGAGAAGAAACGATTTTGCAAAAATAATCTGTGAGAGCATTTTTTTAATTCCGAACTTCCTTGTTTTTTTACAGTTTCTTATTCGTAGTGACAGCTTTTATTTGAATTTCCTGACTTGCTGTTTTGAAACGCTTTTTTTATAGGTAAGTTTTTTTCTTTGCCATCATGCCCATCCATTTTCACTATCTCTTGAATCACCTAGTGTTGATAAAGGGGCCATACAGTAGCGTAAATATAATCTTATTTGTGTAAAAATGTATATTTTAAGCAAGTAGGCACTGTAACTAGAGGAAATACAGATGTAGGTGTTAATAAATATACGCGAACTAAAATGTCTGCTATAGAAACCGTAATCGTGCTGTACTGTAAGCCTGTAGCAACTGTGTGAATGGGCAAGGACACAGTTACTGAAGATTAACTGAAACTTCAGCTATAAAATCATCAGTCGAACAGCAAATGCTAGCTATGCTTCTCAGTGTCAAACATTGAGGAGTAACTTAAATTCTCGTTCTAAAGTCCGTAGAGTTTGTTCACCACCCATTGCAGGGCTGGAAATGCGCATGACTAATTGAAATTTCAGATGTAGAATCCGTAGACTTATGCCAACACTGCTGCCCATTGTGACAGCGCTGAAATTCCGCTGTCCAATTTTGACAGGTAAATTGCATTGCATCTGCGAACAATTCAAACACGATGCTGTTGGGGCATGCAATAGCCTCCGCCGCATGCTCGCTTATCTCTTTAGTCTTCACTACGGAATAAAGCCGTGTTGCCTTCGGCTCGCCAAGCAGTGAATTGTTCAATAAACGGATTATTAAAATACCTTTTGATTATTTGATTTCTTCCATTTTTCATTGGATAAAATGGCACAATTTAACAAGGTATGACTGAAACTTTAAATAAATCGATTATGTTGTTTATTGAGATAAAAGGATTCCAAGAGGTCATGATTACCGTGATACTTGCCTCTATTTTACTGTTAAATAAGATATTTGTGAATTACAGCAAGCCGTAATTATCATTTTATTGGCATTGATTTGCTGCCGAATTAAATAAGCTAATAAAATCTTACCATTTTGTATTCGTACTTCAACTGAGAAAACCGTGAACTGTATTACGGAAATATTATGATTTTATTTACTTCGATTTTTGGTTGAAAAGGAAAAACTAAAGTATTATACGCAATTGTTACATTTTATTTCTTCAAATTTTGGTTGAATAAGAAGAAAAAACGGATGTGTATCAGTCGAACATTAAAATTTTGTTTGCTAAAATTTTCGGTTGAATAAGAAAAATGAAAATATTATGAACGAATAGTATAATTTTGTTTCCTTTAATTTTCAGTTGAAGAGAACACATGGGAGAGTAATTGGCGAATAGTGCCGTGTTATTTGTTTCATTTTCAGTCGAATGAGAGATATGGAAATGTAATATGCCTCGATTGTCACTGAACAGGCTTTTTATGTTGTGTACTAGTAAGAATAACTAAAGTTAATATCGTGATTGTTATTAAATATGCGGCGATATTTGGTGCCATGGTTAGCGCTTTCATTAGGTAAATGTTTACGTGTTCCATGGTTACGGATAGTTACCTCTGCCAAGGAGGTTATGTTTCTATCTCGTTTGATTGTTTGTCTGTCACTACGATAACTCAAAAAGTTGTTAAATATGTTAGGAGGAAGAGCTGTTTACCTTTTGCTGAATATCCGTTCAACAGTTTGTTTGTCTTTGCCTCTTTTCTTTTCTAGTATAATTTGAAGTTACGGACTGATCTTTTTGAAATTTTTAATAATTGTTGGGGCTGTTATTAAGAGTAAATGACAGAATTTTTTGTTCTGACCTGTTTGCCTGTTTTCTTGGTTGCCTCTATGTTTGTTTTTATGATTATTACGAACATAACTCAAGAAGGTCTTAACGGATCATTATAAAATTCGCTGGAATTGTTAGAAATGGTAAAAGGCACAAATGATCAAATTTTTGAGATTATTGATTCGTCCATTTGTGTGTTAGTATGACTTAAGGTTTGATAAAACGTTTATCATAACATAATCCAAAAAGTTACCGACGGATCTTCAACAAAATTACAGAGTCTCTTATTACTGTCATGAGGCCAAATGATCAAATTTTGGTGATGATAAAGAAGAACTCCAAGCTTGATGAACAAAATGTTGTAGTTACGATGCCATAGGACATATTGTAGTGCATTGAAGAGAATAGAGGACGTCTTGATTCATTTTATGCTTCCATTTTGGTAATAAGGACTTTTTCAAGACAAGAGTTTTTTTATCAAAATGGAAGCATATTGTATTGCGCTGTACTATACGACTATAATTTTATTATTTGATTTTATTATTGTACTGCGAGATAAACCATAATCTACTGCGCTACGATCATAATTTTTATCGCTCGTTCTTTTAGTAATACGAAAGTAACTATGATAGACAATAAGTGTTCAGCCTCATGTTGAAGAAACATCTACCCTTTCTTACCAAGCTGAAAAACTATCTCCATTGGTATCACTGACATTACTAAAGCAGTAATATATTTAGTATGCAATGGCGGTAGTCAGGCTGGAGCCAGAAAGCCTATTTATATTTGCATGGGAAACGTCAGCTGCGCGACGCCGATGTTGCACGTCTCTTTATGCGCGTACTTTCGCTGTCGTGCAGTTTTTGGTTAAATTGGAGCTGCTTCCCAGCTTCTGGATGGAAAGCTCTCATGTCGTGCTAGCCTCTAGTTTTTAAATACAATCTAATGAGCGTCAAGTGTATTTGAGTGCATGTTGAGGGAGATGTGTGTGTGTGTGTTGTGTATGGCAGTTCTGCAGCGTGGTCAGCCAGTGGGTCTGCTTAGAGAGAAACTTAGCTGCAGTAAAAGAGTTTCTGATGAAGGCTTTCAGATCAAGGGGCGCTGAGAAATGTCTAACAGCAACTCAGAACGACGGACGTCTTGAATAGCAAACTTATCAGTTAATGGGTTGGATATGGAAATAAACTAACAATAGTATAATATTGTATGCTGTCGTTATATACTCTGGGATTTGGGAGAAAATGGACGCCAACTTGCAGTAGCTTTTAAAGAAAAATACTAACTTTAATAACTTCGGTGATTTTGGTAGAAATGAACGGAAAGTTGCAGTAGCCTTAAATATGGTTTTCCAACGGGAGGCTGTCTTACCTCTTGCGGGTGCGAGGGGATTTTTAAGCGAATGAAAAATCTTGGATCACCTTTGTGTGATGCAAAATTAACTGAGCAAAATTTGTGGCTCAAATTTAGTATGAATTTCCTTCTCTATCATCATATAACTTGGTACTTTTCTACTTTTCTAGGAAGTGCAACTTTATTGAAAAAGTTTCTTAACGGTGGCGGGCATAAAAAGAAATTAGGTAGCGTTGGCCCAAAAGATGTATTATGATTTTCATCTCTTAATTAAATATTTTGTCAACTCTGACGAGTAGCTATAGATGTGAGCATTCGGCTGTCTGAAGCAAAAATGTCTGAAACTCGATCCAACTTTGTGAGCCGAAAACTCAGAATTGAAGTTCCTGACTAGTTTCGGAAAGCCGAATAGGTTAGAATTCTTGTTAAACAGCGAGGGACTCGAGTACACATTTATTTCTTAAATGCATTATAGTGCATTGTATCTAAATACTTTGCACTTGCACATCAATTAATTGTAATGAGAAATTCTATTTGATAGGCAAAGTTGAAAATACTGTATATTCTGTTTAAAGTATATAAGTTCTTCGCATATATGTGTACAATTCTTGTGCATCAGTTAGAGGCCATGATTATATTAACTGCATTATAACATTCCCAGGCATCCTGAATAGAACAGAATACTAATGAACACTTCAAATAAATATAAAGATCCGTTGAGAGTCTCTTGACGCATTCACATGTCAAAAGAAAGAATAGGAAGCGCTGTTGTGCCTTTGCATGGGCGCGGGTCAGGTTGCTTCGGCGGGAGCTGCACCATGCAGAATGTCGTTGACTTGTTGTCAACTGGAGACTAGAAAACTGAAGAGTATTGACATGTTTTTCGTCATTTTGAAAGTACCGCATCAACGAAAGTTACTCAGATGTCGAAAGGAAGAATGACAAGAGCTGGTATGCTATCGCTTGGGTTAGGGTCAGAATGTAATTGACTTGTTGTCATTTGGAGACAGGAAAATGTGGTACCGTTATTAACTTTTTGAAAAGTTGAAGGCAGTGTGTGAACGAAAACAATTGAAAATGTGACAATGCTGTTTTAAGGTTCGGCAATGATAACTGAGAGTTTATAGCTTCTATTTGGAAGTCTAAAATAACATTTGAGAATACAAATTTTTCTGAAAGTTTTGAAAACATATTTGGGAAGCTGAAAATAAGGCTTGAAAGGCAAGAAATCATGTACTTTAAAGCCATAGTCAGTAACGATAATTATCTCTAAAAAGTATTTTCATGGTAGCCGGAACTCGGTGGAGTCCAGCATGGTACGGCACTATAGGCCTAGCACCTTTCCTCATCATGACGAAGCAATGATATGTCGTGCCAGTGGCTACATACAGCTGCTTTCTTTAGCCTATTTGTGAACAACACGCAGTCATTGATCGCGGTACAGTTAATAACAAACATAAACATTGTCCAGTTAGTTTATGCAGTTTCTTTCAGTGGTCAGTGGCTCATCATAGGTACTACAATATGAGTTTCAACGAAACAAAATTTTATTTGCTACGATACTTGAAAAATTCCTCCCTTTTTGGAACAACATCCTGCACATTAAGTGATGAGAACGAAGTTGAAAGGAAGCAGATCTTGTGTGAGCTCAGAATAAGAATGAAAGATAATGCCGGTTATTTTTTGTCATGTGATCAGAACTGTAACCGCAAGATGGAAATGAAAAGGATGGCCACTGCTATCTATCTCGTCACGAGAAGCTGAGATAATGCCCACTCTATTGAATCAAATTGTACACCTAGAATAGAATAGTGTCCACTACGTTGCATGCAAAGCAAATGAAAAGGACTAGAATGCTCCGATGCTATCTAAATATCATTTACTGCTAGAATTCGAGGCATGAAAGAATTGAACTAATACGAAGGATTAGCTCACCTGCAACGTTTACTCAGTCAAACCTAGACTTTGTATGGTACTGATAATAACAATAAGTTTCATTATGTACTTATAGGGACAACAGAGACATAACGTTCTCACACAGTACAAAAGCAAGGGATGCAACTAAGTGCTGAAGTTAGCGCTTCGCAACCATATATATTTGGAAATCTGAAAGTAGGTAATCGCATTATATAAAATGAGGGAATTGGTGGCAGAAACTTGGAACGTACTGGTCGTACTGGTCAATACGAGGTTCACAAGAGATGACTGTGACGCAGTGCTACGCAATATTCTAATAGCTTCCCAGTATTGGGAGCTCATCATGCTGGAGATGCCGCTACTGCTTTGAAAGTAATGTTAAAAAACGTACATGGCTTATACTTAGTAAAAGCCAAAAACCAAGCAGCTGTAAGCGGTTACGTGCAATGTAGAGATAGCTCGCTGCTAACTTTCCTGCTGCTCCTAGAGTGCAGTAACACCTCCATACAGGCTCAGTGGCTTGCGACTTCCTCCGAAAACTTTAAAGGCATTAAAGGTAAGCTAAGCTTAAATATGATGTATGAATGATTAATAATACAAGCCAGAAATTTCGAGACCTACATTAAGTACGCTAAACAGCAGGTTTTGAAAATTTTAAAACAAAGTGTCATGTTTCTAACAAATATCGATGCATGATATGAAAACAGGACCTATTTACCTATCAAATCCTTGTTGAAAATCCTACATAAACGAGGGAATTTTTTTTACTTGTGATTTCATTGCATTGCTCTGCTTAACTCTTACCTCTGCGTGTGACTTTGCCAGATCGTTATATTATTATTATTATTATTAAAACTTCACGCTTGGGCTCCCACGGACAGGTAATACAACCTAAATGAAGCATTTGCAACACCGGGAAGCCCAATACGCTGCTAAAGGAAATCCAGCAAAAAACCATTA
>LQNS02277998.1:17432747-17442809 GCA_001587735.2 Parhyale hawaiensis
CCAGCTAAATAAATAAGCACAGACGATCGTGACTATTATTATGATATTCAGAAGTTTAAGTCTCCGTTTCCACAACAAAGGCGATGTCACAGAGGAAGAATGAAGAGACACGTAGTGTGATGATAGACATGTGGAACCCATGCACGAGGGTGTTCCCACACATGATCAACGTGCATGGGAATAGCAAGTTGGGAAAGAAGAAGAAGAAGAACAGATGGAAGAAAGATCAGTATGAGTAACAGGTGAGAAGGAAGCAAAATGGGCAGAAAACGACAGACAAGTCGATCGTGAGGACGACCCAACGGGTCACGGGTCGTCTAGTACTTACTAAAAGCGAAAGACAAACCAGCTGTTAGCGGTTACGTACAATGTAGAGATAGCTCGCTGCTGGCTTTCCTGCTGCTTCTAGAGTGTAGTAACACTTTCATACAGGCTGAGTGGCTTGCGACATCCTCCGAAAGCTTCAATGGCATTAAAGGTAAGGTAAGAATACCTCCCACAAATTTCGGAACGTACATTAAGTACGCTAAACAGCAGGTTTTGAAAATTTTAAAACGAAGTGTCATGTTTCTAACAACTATCGACGTATGATTTGAAAACAGGACCTTTTTACCTATCAAATCCTCGTTTAAAATCCTAAACAAACGAGGGAATTTTTTTTACTTGTGATTTCATTGCATTGCTCTGCTTAACTCTTAACTCTGCGTGTGATTTGCCTGATGGTAATAAATTCTTCATTATCAACACAGTGGCAAGCTCCTTGTCCCTTCATTGTCAATTGAAAAACGTATAAACTTTGTTGGCACATTTCTTTCCTACCAGAAATTTTATAGACCAGCTTTTAGAATTTCCCAAATTCAATACAAGCCTCATTTGCGAATTAAATCAGTCGCTAGTTACCTCCGCTAAGGAGGTTATGTGTTTGCTGGGGTTTATATGTTTCACATTAACCAAAAAGGTATGGATCAATTTTTATGAATATTACTGGACCTTTTAGGAATATTTCGAGAAACAGATGATGTAATTTTGGTGTTGATCCATGAAACCCGTTTGCATCTTTGTCTGTCTACTATATTGTCCTTCATCCCTGCGTGACTTGGCAGTGGTTTGCGTTCTAGGAGTTCAGCTGTACTTACCTCCACCAAGGAGGTAGTGTTTTTGCCGGGATTTGTCTGTATGTTATCTTGTCTGTTAACAGTAGAACACAAAAGTTATGGACGGATCTTTTTATGAAATTTACTGGAACAACTCGGTATGTCGCGAAAAAACGGAGTAGTAAATTTTTATGATAATCCGTTTGTCCGTGTGCCAAGCGTTGCTTCGTGGAGGTCCGTTTTCACAAAGTGCAGCTCTAGTTAGTTTTGTAAGAAGACACTGAAATCTCCTATTGTATCTTCTACCAGACTCTTAATCTATTCACCTTATACACGTTACAGGAGCGTTGAAAAAATTCAGCTGTTTTTCTTTCGTCAGCGCCGCAGTTTATTCGTACCCCACAAAACCAAAGACGCTCAGAAAATCTTAATCCATTTCTTTCATTAAAGTCATAATTTATTTCTACCGTACAAGTTCAAGGATGCTCTGAAAATCGTCGTTTGTTTTCTTCACAATACCTAGACACAATTTATTCGTACTCTAAAATCCATGTATGCACAGAATACCTTCATCCGTTGGTTTTGCAACGGTCATAATTCATTTGTACCATGCAAATCCGAGGACGCACAGAAAATTCTCAAGAGTCTCGTGCTCGGTTGCTATGCTGCATGGTCGCTATACAATACAATATACTAAAATAAACAGCATCGCGAAGCGTAGTTTCCGTTCATATAATATTTGCTTCCTTCTAGTCTCATTTACCCACGATGTATCGCATCGGAATTTATCCCAGCTAGCGGCAGTTGTTTGCTTATGACAACTGCGTTGGCGCGTTGGCTTGCAATGTTATGATTTAGCGATATGGTTGCGCAGGTGCTTGCAGGGAGGCCCAGCTCTGTTTTGTAGCCGGTCTCAGGCTGGATTTGGCTTCGCAATTACGTCTTACGAGCAAATCACAGAGATGGGCACTTACTGTAGCTGTTATGACTACACCTTGACTACAGCAAGGCTTCCTTCGCAAAGCGAGTGGGCTGCTAGAATGTGAGCCCCAATGTTTTTATCACGCCCAGAAATGAGTTTCTTCACTATTTGCCCACCTTATATCCATAGAACTGCCTTCCGGGATGTCGTACATACAGACGCAGCTGGCGTGCTGTCCCTTCTGTTTCTTATAATTATTATAATAATAGATACTGTATGGCTGCATCTGGTGTAGCTGATGATGAGACACCTTGTCTGACGCTTCTATTAATCAAACACTCAGTCTTATGTGTATCGTGCGTCTTATAACGGAACATTGTGCTTGGTGTGTCTTTTGCGCCTTATAATAATCAGACTTTCTTTTGTGGGGTGTTAAGCGTGTCTTATACCTTGTGACATATAGTGTCTTTGGTTTGTGTCGTGGGTCTTACTACATACAGTAGCTACAGTATATTCAGCCACGTTAGCTTGTGTGTCAGGTGAGTCATATGCCCAGGCAATGCACCAGATATTGTAACTTACACTTAAGCTTCAGGTGTTCGTCACCTACGCGTGGCTTATAAAAAATGCCTCTTGATAATCGTTAAGGAATCCGCCGCTAAATGCGGTATCATTGCGACTAAATAACAACAATCCACCTATTATTATTTTATGAAACAGGGCACGGCACGCGCCATAAAAATAGTGAAGACTGTTATTTCCATATTAAATACACGCTTCCTTACGATAGCATACTACACAATTACAAGTACTTACGTAAACCATCTGTTGCGAACTTCCCGTTTCTGAGTTGTCTTCAGTTCGCGTATATATATCCCGACGGTGTACGCGCGTGTCTCCTTTACTGGATTTTCGTCCTGTACTGACCTGAAATTAAGATATCGCATTTTCCCATGGAAAACTCTGCGCTCTCTTTTCCAGCATTCCTGTTGTTATGAATACAAAATGAAAAGAAGCTCTTTTTCTTAGGTCTCCAATATTATATGTACATATACTCTGCAGAGGAGCTTCGCATTTGCATAATCTTCAGGCGAGTATGATTGCATTTCTGGCAGGAAGAGTAATGCATTTTCCTGTGAAATTCGATGAGGAGAGCAAAGCGTTGGTGCACCTTGTCTCTAGGCGGTGCTCTCAGCGCTACAACATCGTTGCCGCCGCGCCTGTCATGTAACTCAATACGTGAGAAGGTGTCGTGTCCTTGTAATCCTGAGAAAATATTTGGACGCGATTCTTTAGAGCAAGAATGTTGCCTTGCAAGTCTCCTGCCTTGAGCCCTGGTCTTATTTAGTTGACATTCACGGCATGGCACCTAAAGCCAATGAGAACTCACGAGAGACTTGACAAACGAACAAACTCGAGCTCCTTGCCGAGCCTCAAAAGTTAGGGTTGGCATTACCGAAAAGGTACGACTCGAATAATCAAATTTGGTGGCGCGTTCTGTCCGAAGTTAGAGCTCGCAAAAGTTTGCGTGCGACTCAGTAACTGTTAAAGCCACTCTTGGACTTTTGAGCCGAGCTTATGTTAATGAAGGTGGGCCGGTGATCAGGGGCGTAACCGAGGCAATCTCCTCTCCAAAAGGAAGACACTAAAGGTCTGCCGAAGCAGACTAAAATCACTGAGAGCGCTGAGTGTAAGAGCTTTGATACAACAAAATAGCCTTGAGGGCCTTAGGAGACTGCGCTGTTAGAAAGTGTCGAGCTTGCGCAACGGGATAAAAAAAAAAAATGAATCTGAAAGTGTCGGATGGAACACCGGTGTTGAGGTACAGCCCCATCTCGTAGTTTTTGTTGAGAAGCGAGATAGAAACGACGACTGCAGCGACTCGGGAATTGGAGCCACGTTTCTGTTGGACATTAGCCTACTTTATAACGGATTTTTTTGGGCGTTGAAGTACAAAAGAGGTGAGAAAAAATATATATATCCGATAGAGAGCTTCATATTTAATCGTAAAGTTGGTATATGTTAGCATCAAGAGTAACCACGCAGCCTGCTGCAAAAAGTTGTAAGTTAAGGAAAAGTGAAGACTAGGTGTAGCGCTTTATATTTCAAGGCAACTCCGAACCACCTAATATTGTACTGACGTATAATAACTATGTTATCTTTAGATTACCAAAGTTTATTCGGTCCAGAAAGCAACATCAGTCGCGCAAGCTCGTACGCTTAACCTATTAAATCTAAAAATCTGCATACACACTGCAAAATACTGACAGTGTTTAAGTGTTATGGTCAAATTATGCATTTGTTTTAACAAGTACGGTAGGTACGTTTTTTCAGAATGTATCCACTCTTTACGTTGAAATGCAAACCTAAGGCCTAGCATTATAAATGAAATATCACAGTTGTATTCGCTTCGCGTGTTTGGATATCTTCTAGTATAGCATGTAATGAAGTTGTATTTTTTTCCAATTTTCCGTCAACGACCTTCGGTACTTCAGATTAGAATGATAATTGAAATTGTAAATTTCTTCAGCGTACCCCATCCGTCGGATCAAGATCAGCATACCTCAACCTTAACTGTCGGTTGGAGTTCAGCGCCCGGAACGGTTTGTGTGAAGTTCAGCGTAATCCATTTATTGAATTGTTTGATCGTGTTCCATCTATTTAATGAATTTAATTACACATCTACTCTCTGATTATGCTCAACTTACTGCAACTGTTAAATTAAGTTCAGCATATACCACATACCTACCAAATTGAGTTTAACCTCCTCCAACATCCGGATCGAACAATAGTATTCTATTTGTCGAATCTACTATGGTTTTCACTGGCCGTGTTACACTGTTTTTTTTTTTCTAGTAATTCGTAAACTAATTGTGGGATCACTTTGGTATTTCAACACAAAGCCTTTTACAACTCTACCTAATCTATGAACCACATAGCATATTGCTATACGTGTACACAGAGGAGTTTACTCCTGTATATTAGCCTATATTAAGCTGAAGCCTGGAAGTCGCGTCTACGCGTTCGAAGGACGACCCAGTGTTACCAGGTTATCGAGGTGAAATTAATATCTGTAGACCGGAGCCGAAATATCTGTATCTTACCAGAAATATCTGTAGATCTAAATACTTTCACAACTTCTCTTGTCTGTTATTTGTCTATAAATTATATTACTGACCGTTTCGAACTCTGTGAGGGATACGGCCTATGACAAACTAACTGTATATACCCATCGATTGATTATAGGTCCGAGAAAATACCAATCTACGGTAGCCACATCCCACAAACACTCAGAACAGTGGCGTAACTCTGTATATAATAGTCTATAAGGAAGCCATTCCGTTTAAAAAATGGCTCAATTATTGATTTTTCTGCAAAATATTGTGACAATGTAGCATAATCTTTCTTTATGTGAAAGTTTATGAGAAGGTATTGGGGTGCAATTGCCCCAGCGTCACTGCCACGATGGCACCAAAACTGCAAAAAATTTCCAGGGAGCACACCACAATCGGCTGAATTTTCGGCTATCAGTTAGACTATACACACTATGGGCTATAGGAAGGAATGCAATCGGCTAAATTGGCAAAACTAGAACTCATTGATAAGTAGTTAGAAAGTTTCCTGCGAGGAATTTTCGGCTAGAAATAAATGAACGGACTTCACTAAGAAGATTAGGCGCAATGCCAGAGGTATTTATATCGCATTTATTCACCAATAATAATAATAAAGCCTGAATCCAGGAGAAAATGCTTATAGGAATCTTTTGATATTTTATACGTTTAGAACAAATAACTCTAAATATCTGTAGACCTTAGGTAGTTAAAAAATCGAAACATCAGTAGATCAGGATGGAAATCTATATGTTTACAGATTTTAATGCCAGAAAGAAATCTATATATGAGCGATTGGTATTTTCTAGAACCTGTCATCGGTCGACGGGTATAATTTGTCACAGGCCGTATCACTCACAGAGTTCGAAACGGTCTGTAATATAATTTATAGACAAATGACAGACAAGACACGTCAGTGATAGTATTTACATCTACAGATACTTCTAGCAAAATACAGATATTTCGGCTCCGATCTAGAGATATTTCGCCTCGACAACCTGGCAACACTGGGTCGTCGTTCGAACGAGTAGACGCGACTTCCAGGCTTCAGCTTAATATAGGCGTAATATACAAGAGTAAACTCCTCTGTATACACATATTGCAATATGTTATGTGGGCCATAAATTAGGTAGGGTTGTTAAAGGCTTTGTGTTGAAATACCAATGTAATCCGACAATTAGTTTACGAATTATTAGCGAAAAACAGTGTGACACGGCCAGTGAAAACCATAGTAGTTAGCGTATTGTACTTTAAAATCAAATATTCGTGTACCATCTATCAGATAGAATTGAGCGAGCTTCAACTATTTAAGCGAGTTGAGCTCACTCAACTGACGAAGCGTGCTGATTAGCTACTCCCACTGCCGAATTAAGTTGAACGTACTCCATCTATCGAGCCAGTGTCATTAAACGCAGATCAGCGTATTACAGCTGCCAAACCATGTTGATCATGCCTCAACAGTCGAAATGATATTATTTTGACATCAATTGTCAAATCGAGCTCAGCATACCCAACCTTCCAACTCGAGTTCACTGATCTCCACCTGCCGTGCCAAATTCACTGCTCTGACTGTGGACTAGAGTTCGGTACGCTGCAGGCGGTCGGCATGGTCGGCCGTACTACATACATTAATATGGGGATTTGTCGCAAGAACTTGAGGCAAGAGGCCGTCAAGTGCAGTGAGGTAAACACGGCCTTCCGATCGAGCGCTCACCCAAATTTGAACGACCCCATTCTGCGACCTCGGAGCCTCTCGGTTTGTCCCAGAATGACTGAGATGTTCCTGTCCCCGTAACGATCCTGCAGAGCCCGCCATAATCGTCTTGTGAAGTCGCCCACCGGCCCTGCAGGCTCGATATGCAAAGAATCGGAACGACACTTAGCGTTTCAGGAAAGATATGCGATTGCTTGAGAGGCGGTCGTTTTTATGGGGAGAGGAGACCGGCACGACTGGCGTGACCTCCGACTTCTTGCGTGAGATGGTGTTAGGAAGAACTGCTCCGACAGCCGACACCATCTTCTTCTTAGAACAATTGTCTCGATTTTTGAGTGCATAATCGAAAGAAGGAATTGCTAGGGCAGTCGGGCAACAGACACACTCTTCTTCTTACAGCAATTGTCATCATTTTTGTGTCAATGATCGAAAGCAGGAATTGCTGGGAGAGCAATTGTTCCAATTTTTGTGTAAATAATTGAAAGAACGAACTTATGAAACAGACGACACGCTCCTCTTGTGCTTGGAATATTTATTTATTTTTGAAATGACCGAGAGAAGGAAATGAACTAACCCGACAACTGACAACTTATCTTATTTGCTTAGCGTAGTGTTTTCGATTTTTATGTGAGTTATCGAACGATCCTACTGATGAGCCACTCGATGACTTTCCTCGTTTTCCGAGCGTAATTTTCTCGATATTTGGATGAAAAGCCAATAGAAGAAACTGCCGAACTGTCGAAATCGCAGACGCTTTTCTCTTTTTCTTAAAATTTCCCGATTTTTGGGTCAGTGATAGAGAAAAAGAACTTACTTTAGCTGTTGGTCGGCACGCTCCTCGTCGTAGATTTCTTGAATTTTTGTGCATATCATGGGAGCAATTACGTACTAAGACAGATAACAGAGGCTCAACGTTAATCACCGAGGGATAATCACGTACGTGTTTTGTGACGTCAATGGGGGAGGCCAGCCAGTAATGACGTTTTAACAAAAGTCCCGCCTCAGGAACTACTTCTGCGTCTCTATCATCCCCGACCTAAATAATAGTGTCTCAAACGCCTGTCTGTTTATTTATACATGAGTGCTTGTTAGCATTCAGTTGACATTTGCATTCTGAGCGAAGTATTAGTCTATATTTTTATGGGCACTGCAACTAACTTTGTTTCTTATTTATGAAGCAATGAGCTCTGTCTCTGCTCCCTGTGGCGGAATGAATTCTTAGGGCAGCTGATTTGAATAATTGCCGCTCTCTTATTCAGACATGCTGCTTGGAGCCCTGCGTTCCACCCTCGTCCTCAGCAGCAAATTGCGGTCATGATAAATTAGCGTTGTGCTATGAATTTTCTACTTTGAGTTTGAATTTTTTCTCTTAGAAACGTTTCGGATAAGCAGTCACCCAAGCACGAACGAATTTTCAAAATTTATGTCTCAGAGCTTAAATTTGCAAAGCAAGAATAGAATTATTTTATCAATATAAAATTGTTGAAAGGTTTTTCTGGAGTGTACAGCTTCAGCCTGTTATATTTATCTTCCTCGAACGAGGTCAGAGAGCTGATACACCTTTACACCTTTATTGTTCTCTCGTCTTCGTTGACGAATAAATTATTAAGTATATATATTTATCTGTCCACCCATAAATTGGTAGAAGGAGTTGAGCAATTTTCATAATTTTTGCAGAAAGTCTGGGGGGTTCACCTAGATGTGACCCATATAGAAAAACTAGAATTAGTTGGGCATAAAAAATGACGGTGATGAATTTTGTTTTCTGTCCGTTTACCCAAAATAAGGCAGAAGGAGTTGAGACAAAATAATTTTTTTTCAGGCAGTCAGGTAGGTTGTCTGAGAAGTGCAAAATGGTAGAAATTTTGAATTTGAATTACCTGGCCATGAAATATTGACGGCGTTGAATTTGTAACGCCACCCAGGAAAAGGCAGAAGGAGTTGTGCAATGCTCAACATTTTTGTAGCCAGTCAAGTGCGTTGACTTAAATGTGAACAATGCTAAAAAAAAAAAAATAAAATTAGCTGGCCATCAAAACTGACAGCAATGAATTTTGTTGCCTGTCGACCCAAAAACAGGAAGAAGGTGTTAAGTCCTAATTTTTTTTTCAGGCAGTCAGATAGGCTGACTGAGATGCGAGAAATGCAAAAACTCTAGAGTAAGCTGGCCATAAAAAATGATGGCGTTGAATTTGCTCCTACAGTGGGTGATGGTCTTACGTAACGAGGCGTTTTAGTATTATCATCAGTTTTTTAAATTCTTGTAATTTTTTCACAGAGAACTGCACCTGCTCAATCCTTTTATTATATACGAGAATTCTCCTGTATTGTCGATGACTTTTTCTATTAGGATTTCCGCGGTTATTCATACCCAATGCAAAAGGAAAATAGAAATGGCACGAATGAAGTTGTGCAATCAACCAATGAATGGCGACTAAAGACAACTACAGGACTGACTCAGAACCCTGCTTTGCCATTGGGTTACTTCATGTAGCAGGGTTATGATGTACTCACCACAACTGAAGTGTGAGCTGCATGGCACGCGGGATCTGCATATTATGGTACTAAAGGTAATGTCGCCCTGCATCACACCCTAACTAAGAAGCTTATATGCACTGGCTCGTGTTGCAGATGAATCCCGGTTAGAGCCCAGAGGATTTTACGGTTGCATTCGATCAGAGATCGTCTCAGCTATGAAGCCATCGATGGAAGGCATTTTAACAACTGCGCATTCTCCTCATTTTTGGGCAGGCCAGTGCGTCTCTTAGAAGACGGTGAACGGCAGAAAGGATGACGCAGTATTGCTGCAGTCGAAGATTTCTTCCCTGGTATATTACTGAAATGTCTGGCTTTATGTCATCGAACAGGCAACACTACTTACCACTTACTAAGAATTTGCGAAGGTAAATAGTTAACTTACAACCGCTAAGGCAAAACTGGCTTCTCTTTCGAACAGCAGCTGCATGGTGTTTGCAGCGTGAAGCAAAGTTATTAAGCGCCGACTTAATTAAAGAATGTGCAACGAATGAGAATTGGCATAAAATCCCTTCACTCTCTTTCGGTTGTTTGTTCGCTGCGAATTGGCGAGAAATCATCACTCGGCGAAATTGCAAACCGGTTAAGGAGGGACGACGAACTGAGAGTTTGCGTAAAACTCCCCGGCTCTTTTTTGGTTGTTTGTTCGTTGCCTCGCTTACGTCAGAGGGAGCTGCTGGTCCCCTG
>LQNS02277998.1:17509069-17531817 GCA_001587735.2 Parhyale hawaiensis
AGTTTAGCTTGAACAGCGATGAGTGTGATATGTGGCTAGGTTAGTTCCAATGTATATTTAGTCTTATTCATATTTCCAGAGATGAACTGAAGATGAAGCTGGACTCTGAAGCGCTCTCAATTACATGATGATTTTTTAAACTGTTTTTTTTTTTTTTGCTCTCACTTTTTTTTCATAATTTTGCAGTTGAAGCTTCTTATTAATTTTGCATAGCAAGCCTCCTTGGAAATTCCGGTATCATAAATGTAAAAGTGGGCCTTTTTCTTACCAGTAATTCGTAATTAAAAATACATGATTTTTTTTTTGTTGGTGAATTTTTTTGTTGGTTAGATGATTATTTCAGTGGACGTCTGTGACCCGGTTCAAGTCATTCTCTTTTATGACGTCAGTCAGACAGCAATGGCCCCAGTAGGTTTCCACCATACTTTCCTAACCATAACAGATGGCGCCTATCTCGAGTGAAGAAGTCTGCTCATTTCGCAGATCGTCAGGCTCATTTATCAAAAGTGCAATCCTTTCTCTTGCACATTCCTTCCATCCTGCCGCGAGAAGTTACATTGTGGCTATCTCCCCAGCCCGGACATAAGAGATATCATTTAGCTTCCCGTCGCCGCCGTCTCGCCGCTCTTTGTCTTCGGAGTTTTGCCTTTCCGGCCGTAAGATAATCAAGAGCTCGGAAATCCAGGACTGGATTTAATGAGGTGCGCATTACCACGGATGCTGTGGCCACGATGCTGCAGGCAGCAGATGTCCATAGCCTTGCGCTCGAAATGATTAGCAGGGAAATAAAACGAGCCAACCTCTCGTTTGTGGCGCTAATGAGACGGGGCAAATTTCCTAGAGGCTTGTTCGACGAGGAATGCTATGGTAGGGAATATAAATCAGTAGAGCGAAGGCATCATTTGAGGTTAGAAGTTATTGGGTCGCGTGAGGAACAGTCGATCCATGTATTTCAATACATGCAAGGTGTCTTATCGTATAAAGGCCCACTCACCTCGTCAGTTATGTTAGTGAAGTTTGTGTTTTTCGTTTGCTTTCAAAAACAAACAGAGATTAGGCAGATGCAAAGTGCATTCGCGATGTTTATGTTTTCCGATGTATCAGAAAACTGCCAACACAAACAGAAAGCAGTTATAGGATGGTGTATAGTGTTAATAGTTTTGTTACAGAATTTAACGAGGATTGCAATGCTATTTCTTGTTTTTTATTCATTAGGATCCTTAAAAACATTGATGTGCTCGCCCGAGGTGATTCCAACGTTGTCCGGAAGCGTAGCAGAGTTACTCGTGTTTATGTTTTCTAGTATTCGCAATTGACTTAGTAAATGATAGTGTTTGAGGGCATTACGTTATAAGAGAGGCTGATATTATAATACATACTAAAACAATGCAGTAAAAATCAACGTGTCTTTATTTATGTATGTTTTATAAGTTTTGTTGAAAGCGACTGACAGCTAATTGTTAATAATTTGTTTATTTACTTTCGCCAGCTGTCAGACAAGTTTGACACTATGATTATTGTTGTTGAAGCTGCCAAGGAGCTGTAATACACAGGAGGAGCACAGTCACAGTTCGCTCTACTGGCCGGGAAAGATTTTTCTTCAATGGCTTCTCCTACCCCACCAATCACAGACACCCGAGAATCCCTTCTCACCAATCACAGGCTTGCAGATTTTTGTGCTACCAATCAGCTAGTCAGAAAGCCTTCAGCCTTCCCGGCCGTAGCTCGCCGAAGTTTGCCTCAACGTTTCGACCACGTCCGTAATCACATCAGGAAGTGGTTCGGTGCCGGCGATGGAGGCGGCAATTATTATTAAGGTACACTAGATTGGCAACTTGAGAACGGAGGAAACTCCATAAGGTTATCAAACCCCCACGCAAACAGTCAGCAAGAGAAAAAGAAAAGAAGATTAGAGATCACAGAATAACTCTGTTGACAGATTTCTTGAAGCTGCCAATCCCCGCCCCAACAAAGGCAGAGCCATCAAGACCATTCCAAGCATCTAATATGATGGAATAAACGAACGCGAATACTGGCTTGTACGGCATCGCAGCGGTTCCAAGGCAATCTCATGAAGAGCAGCAGAGCGCCGAGTATGCATAACCTGAGCAAATGGCTCCGGAAGAAATTATTATCATTATAACACTTTGTTTAACCTCCGAAGTCGCTACTCAGGCGTTCCAACAGAGATGATCGTGCAGTATTCAAATACCACATAATTTGTCGCGTGGCCTCGTGCGCAACTACGGGCAAGGAAACAAGGCGCAAAGCATGAAACTAAGAAGAGGAGAAGACAGAAGGAAGGTACAGGGGTTCCGCGGAATAGGTTGGCCACCTCGATCAGTCGCCCACCTCGCACAACAGAAATGGAAGTATGGAAGGCTTACCTAACTTTAAAAAACTAACCTTGTCAGGAGGAACTCCTGCCAGTTGCAAGATCTCCTGCGGAAACTGCACTCGGAACAGCCCTTGGGTTCATGAGGCCTAAATATATACATATTGTGGCAGGGAAAGGGCCCGCTAGAATATATCCCCGAGGGCCTCCGGAAGAAAAACCACTAGTGGATGACTAGGGCAATTATACATTTTATAGAGAAAGCAGACCCCAACAACTCTGCGACGATGCGTGAGATCACAAGGCGCAGCACCATTGAGCATGAACGCACATCGACGAACCACTCTGTCAAGCAAACTCAGATGACAATCAGCAGCAGAACCCCAGACTAAGGAGCAGTATTCCAAAAGGGGGAGGACATAGCAATTAAACTAGCAACGTGTGAACTCTACCGAACCAATCACCCTCCAAGCACGTCGCATAAGACCGATTTTCTGCGATGCTCGTGAGGCAACTGAACGGATGTGGGGCTCAAACGCCAACATTGAAACAAAATTGACGCCCAAGATTACCAAGTTATTAGCCACAGGAAGTGATACACTATCCAGTGTATCCAGCAGGTCTCACGGTACGTAACCTAGGCACAAACATGCTTTTAGTTTTGCCTGCATTTAGCCTCATCCCCCACCTAGAACACGCTGAATAGATCTTCCTTGTTGTTGTTAAGGAAATTCATGATGGTACTGCTTGGTTACGTGACAGAAGGCAATCTAATACATCCGCTGCGCGGCGATGGACGCCAGGCTCGGCCTCTGATTGGCCGAGGCCAAGTCTAGTTGCCGCGAATCACAAGCTTGCGGTCGGTAGCTTCCCGATCCAGTGAACGCTGGAGGTGCTCGTCACCGAGTAGTTGTACCGTCCTGCTGATGCCTATTTCGTACTACATCAAGCAACAAAGTAAAGAATTATATCGCTCTCAATTAAATTATCTTCAAACTATGTTTGTGAGAATGGGACTATAAGGGATCAGGCAAAGTTGTAATGCAGTACAAATGTTTATTTGGACAAAGAATTTCAGCTGCTTCGACTACGCCTGAGACTAGAGGGTGCTTATTGCTCCTCAGAAGTTCTTTGTATTTTTACACACTTGTGCTTTGCAGCTAAACATGCCTTTATTTTCGTGGCCACCTCTTACTGTTTAAGAAGGAGGACGGATAGCTGTATATATTTTACTAGAGTTCAAATGGCATGCTTTTACCTGTTTTGAAAGGAGTGTCGCAAAGAATAAGGTTCAGTGCAGATTCAGTACCGTCATTTTTGACGGCTAGATACTCTCCATAGCAACTATACCAATGGGAGTGTGTGGGGCTGACGAGTCGATGTACAGTACATGCGGTATATGTGTACTCGCTGTTTACTCCGCCTGATCAGGGCTCTTATTATTCATTCTTGCTACGCGTGCAGAGTAATAGTATCTGCAACTCTGCAACACAATAATTATGAGGACGTTGCAAGTGCATACACGCAGAAAACTCAGTGTAACCCAGTAACACAGTCTAACGCATTTGGTTGGGGAGACCAAAAAAAAGAAAGCGTACACTGCATTAGAACTTTTAATCTTAATATCAAAAGGCTTCTCTGGTTGAATTATTTGATTTTATCAGCTAGAATTCGGTATGGCTGCAAAGAACTATATGTTTTCGTTCTCAGCACTAATTGTGGTTTATAGAATTATTTACTTACATTAACTAGATAATTCCCAAAGATATTTCTGATAACTGCAGAGCTCCATGCAGATGAGCTTTTTTTATTGCAGGCTCTTCTTTATTTCCATTCACGTCGAACACATACTCTAAGTGCGTGCTTTCTTTGAATTGACAGCAATGGACCCTCCTGTTTTTGAGCCATTGGAATTGGAGTTGTGGAGCTCGGGGAGGGAATTTTGCTGCTAAATGTGCATGACAGATGGAATTAGGGGAGAGTGCAGTAGAGCTGTCAGCTCCATTGTGCAGTTAACAATGACCCGCCGTGCTACCATTGTGCCCCCTACGAGTGTTGTGTTTACATGCACCGCTCTTTGGCTCCGGACTCCATCCTTCATCTCGGGGAGCTGCGCTGCTGGCCCCGAGGGTGTTTGGTGGTCTAGTAATGGGTAATGTGCGGTGGTAATAGGGCGTGGCTAGTGATGCCCGGGAGAGATCATGCTGGCAAAAATATGGCATGTTTGGCGGTGTGAGTTATGTGGTGTGGCAGTAGGGCGTGGCTGGTGATGCCAGGGTGGATATAAGTACAGAAATATAGCGCGTTTGGCGGTCTTGGTGATGTCTGTGGTAATAGGGTGGGGCTGGCGATGCCCGGGATAGATTATTTTGGTGTGAGTTATGTGCGGGTAGCAATAGAGCGTGGTTGGTGATGTCAAGGTGGATAATCACGAAGTATAGCGTGTTTGGTGGTCTACGTCATGTCTGTGGTATCAGAGCGTGGCTGATGTTGCTAGGGTGAATATTATTTCCGAAATATAGCGTGATTAGTGATCTGGGAAATTTGGTACGGCCATAGGGGGTGGCTGGTGAGGCACGGGTTACAGAAAAATAGCGTGTTTTCTGGCATAGAAAATGTACTGTGGGTGGCATCAGGGCGTGGGCTTATTGTGTCAGAGTTCGATGAGGTTACTGAATGCTTGGTGTGTTTAGTTGTCTAGCTATAGGTAACGCTCTGCGGGTAGGGCGTTGCTTAAGATGCCAGGGCACGATAAGTTTGTTAATTAGGTACACGGCTGTTGTTTTGTCTAGTGATGAACAGTGATATGTGGTAAGCAAGAGTGTCTGGTTGACCCAGCTATCACCAGTGTTCACTTGTTTGGATATCCTCAGCCACTGGACTATAGTCGTCCTGCTGGAAATTCAAAATACCAATTCTCATGGTACTTTCATGATGTTTTTGGCAGAATGTTAAAGTATCACTCTCGCGTAGGCTAGTACTGGGTATCGCCCCTCTGTCGGACAGGCGAATTATTGCGGTTCTGAGCTTACCGAGCCAGCGTTTCTGGCAGTCGGATGCTATTACAGAGGTACTGATCCCTAACAAGACATGGGGGTGGTTGGGGTTTCAGTTGTCGCATGAGCCTTCCGTCTCTGACGCCGTATAGTTCTAATGATCTGTGGTCGACTGCAGCCGTACGTTCCTCGGAAGCTAGCTGGCATCTACAGTATCTGCATCACGAACCGGTGTGTGTTGATTTCTATTTGGAGTGCGCAGTTAAGTTTGACTTTACCGTTGTTTTTACTGAGCCCCAGATTGTTGTCGATCTTGATACTGTTTGGTGACGTCAGCATAGCATACTCACGCTATAACTTGCTTGTCTTCAGGGCGATACTTGCAGCACGAAGATCCTTGGTAATTTGGTCGAATTGTGTTTATTGTCCCCAGCGTCACGCGAAGTTGTGAGACTCGCAGTAATTCGGTAGATTCGAAATAAGCTGCTGGCGTTGCAGTTGGGAGGCAGTCGGCACTATTCGGTAACTCGGTAAATTCGACATTAGTTTGTTGTCCTCAGCGCGGCGTTGCAGTTGGGAAATACTTGCTAATAATTCACTGCAACCCTGTGGTGCCTGTGCGTTATGCACATACATTTATTGCTGCTCGACTTTAGAAGAAGAAAGAGTAACTTTTATAAGCTGGAAAATCTCTTGGTACTCCTGCCATTCAGAGGAGCCATTTTGTCTTTCTTACCCTATAAAACGATAATTAACGAAGCCCCTTGAATGAAATTGTCTCCCCAAGTGTCATTGTCCGACTGCTCTGCAGATCCATTGGCTCCGGTCCTGCCCAGCCAAAGAATATCCCTTGTTACAGAATTTTGTCTTGGCCCCCAAAAGTTAGTCCCTCTTTACCGCAGTTGGCGTCATTGGTTTCATGGCTTCACAGTTGCCCGATTGTAAAAGGCTCAAGCTTCAGGTTTTTGGTCTCATTTTTATTCTGGTCAAATTTTGGCTCCACTGGTTTCATGGCCTCGGTGTCTTCAACGCGATTATATTAGGAAAAGCTCACGAGCTTCCAATCTTTATCCTGCCATATCGAAATGAAAATTTTGGTTCCATTTGTTTTCGGGCTTCACCATCATGCGATTGTTAGAGGAGTCAACTGTCAGTTTTTATTTTTTCTGCATTACTTTAGCTCAAGCAAAAATTCCTTACTGGTTCCATAGTTTACTCACACTAGTGTTATCCGAGTGCTAAAATATGTTAGCTCTGTTGTCTTTATCGCTTTTATTCCAATGAAAACTCAGTAACTATGGCTTTATGGGTTTCAGTAACTTGACTTCTCCCATTTGTAAAGGGCTACATATTCTAAATTAACATCGCTTTTACTCCGTTAAGCACCTCTTTATTTTGGTTTCAAGGGTTAAATCGCATTTGCACTACCAAGCATTACAGAATATAAGTTCTGGTTTTTAGCATCGCTTTTACCGCTGCTAGAACTTGATAATTTGGACCTGTCTGCCGGTCACGGGACTGTCGTATGAAGATGGACATTCGCGTCTGTGCGCCGCACAACACGTCAGCGTAATTTGCATATCTCTCACTCAAATGACGCCCAACGCAGGCCCTGCGGCGCAAAAGTGCTAACTGCGCTCCGCATTTTAGCACCTAAAAATTTGCGTCACAACAGATCCAAGTGGGAATTTCCAGCAGTAAAAATTATTTTTTTTCTCTAATGAAGATGAGTCTCCTTAATAAGTTGTGAAGCTGGGCACTCGCGGTCACTTGCAGCCCATTTACAGAAGTTAGAAAAAAGGCCGCTGATCAACGGTCGCCGGTGTTTTTGACCTACTCGTAGGGCCTCAGGTGGGCTAGCGCCATATCTGATGCGTGGCTTAGGCTCACGAGCATTTCCTATAGGTACTTTTAAACACATCTCCAATCGTCCTCGAGACGGCTGTGACGTCATCATTGCCTCGTATCTCGCTGAACCAGCAACGTTGTTGTTATAGAGAAGAGCAGTGATTCAAACCAGGAAGGTTTTGTCGTACTGGCCAGGGAAGTGTTTGTCTTATCGATAATTGCTCCCTTCCTACCAGTCACAGGCTCCCAGCTATCCCTTCCTACCAATCACATGCTTCCAACCATTCGTTTAGCCAATCAGGGAGCTGGTCTTGCTTCAGGGGAAAAATTTTAGCTTCTGATCTCCACAGCCGTTGCTACCTCCATCTATTAAACCTCCTTCTTTTAAACAATGTCAAGTTTCAATGAAATCTATCGCGGCTGGGGACATCTACATAACATTGGTAACATAAATATGAACATGTGAGGTAAACCAGCGAATAATCGACTGCACTGCGACGTTATCGTTGTGGCCAATCATTGCGCGAATATACTGAAGAAACTGCCCTACTGCCGTCATTTGTCTGTGGCAGAGGTGCATGCGCTAGGACTGCGTTTATAGCCCAATGTAGCAAGTCTCAAGCTATTTATCATATCTATGTTACAGAATTACTATGTGTATCGGGACGTCGTGCGGGTCTCCACATCCGTTCAATAGTTGAGTGTGAGATAATATGTACACAGTCGCCTCGGTAGTAGAGTACTACTCATATATTATAGAGGATGCTTATGCTCTAAAGTTAGATAAACTGCTACCTAGTGCGCAACACTTATTATATGGTTTCATGATAAGAAATCGCTATCAATCTTAAATGTTTACTCCGATTAGCATCTTTTACCCGTGCGAGTTAGGGTTAGCGTTCTCACAGACAAATGCCTCTTCCTAACGCTATGCGCAAGTGACCCTAACGCTCTTACTGTCTCCAGCCATTGACTGACATCGTTGTGATCGAAAATATTCACACTAGTATATATACGACACTAGCGCTTTCGTCTATATCACCACCACCAAATAGTACGACCATCACCTAATAACATCGCCAACACCACTTTCCTACATCATCGCCAACACTTCCTATTCCTAATACCACTTCCACCTCCACCACCATTACCTATTAACATTACCACCACTACCCCCACCCTCTGACACCAGCACCACCACAGCCTCATAACCATGGTTGAATAATGTATCAGGTTAGCCTATCGCTTGACCAGGTTGAGACCGTTCTGCGCATCTCGTATGACGTCAGGTGGAGCGAAACTTCGTGAAGAACGTTGGTGTTGCGAGAGTGGCAATCCTAGTCCTAATTCATTTTTGCAATTATTTCCACTATAACTAGTTGTTGTTCGTTGATATTTGGCTGTTTTGAACACAGAGAAAAGAATTTGGTGAAGCTTCTTCGTTTTCCTAAATATCAAGAGTTACGAAGAAAAGTGGGTTTTGGAGCTTCAAACATTTTTGCTCCAGCCGTGTGATATACTGTTGTTTCGTATTAGTGCAATGCTTAAGGCTAATAACTCATCATCTGTGTGTTGATTCCTCCGCCAAGGAGGTTATATTTTCGTCGGGTTTGCCTGTCTGTCTTTCTGTCACCAAGATAACTCAAAATGTTATGGACGGATTTTGATGAAATTTACAGGGATTGTTAGGTATGTTAGGAGAAACAGGTGATTAACTTTTGGTGAAGATCCGTCTATCCCTTTGTTTGTTTGTATGTATGCCTCAGTTTTCTCAATGCTATAACTCAAAAAGTTATGGACGGATTTTCATGAAATTTACATGAGTTAGGTATATCGCAAAGAGTAAATGACCAAATTTTTGTGATGATCTGTGAGTTCGCTCGTATGTTTGTTGCTGTGTTTGGTTGTTATGTTTGTTAGCGCAATAACTCAAAAAGTTTTGAATAAATATGAAACCGACTGGAGTTGTTAATAATGTTAAAAGACAAAAATAGTTAAATTTTAGTGCAGATCGGTTGATTCGTTTCTATGTTTGAGTTGTGTTTTAAATGGATCTTCATAAAATTTGGAGGAGTTGTTATTAATGTTTAAAGACATAACTGATTAAATATTGGTGCAGATCGGTTGGTGTGTTTGCATATTTGACTTTTGTTTGTCATAATGTTTATTAGCAGCATAACTCAAAAAGTATTAAATGGATCTTCATGAAATTTACCGGAGTTGTTAATAATGTTAAAAGAAAAAAATGGTTAAATTTTGGTGCGGATCGGTTGATTCCTTTCTATGTTTGAGTTGTGTTTGCTATAATGTTTGTTACGCAATGACTCAAAATTTTTGAATGGATCTTTATGAAATTTGCAGCAGTTGTTAGTAATGTGAAAAGATAATGTTTAACTTATGTTTGACTTATGTTTGATAGCAGCATAACTCAAAAAGTTATGAAAGCATCTTGANAAAATTTTTGAATGGATCTTTATGAAATTTGCAGCAGTTGTTAGTAATGTGAAAAGATAATGTTTAACTTATGTTTGACTTATGTTTGATAGCAGCATAACTCAAAAAGTTATGAAAGCATCTTGAAGGAAATTGTAGAAACTGTTAATACTATGAAAAGGCACACATTACAAGATTTTGGAGTTGATACAAAAAATCATGGTTTCAGAGCCAATTTGAATTTTTTGTTGCCGCTGCCTTACTTGGCGGAGGCATGCGCTCTCAGAGTGCTCTAGTTATGTAGTGTTTGTCTCTAGCTTTTGTTTGATTTTGAAAAAAAACTTTCAGGGGATAGAACTCTGTGTTACTCGATTCTCAATATTTTTCTATTTCTCTTTTCAGCTCTTCAAAACCACTTCCTGGTAATTCAGTTTTCTTTAAAAGCAGTTCCAAAAAGTGAAATGAATTTTTTCTTGTTTAGGCTCCGAATGCTTGTCTAGCAAATATGGCCCCAAATTTGCGTTTTTGTTTTGCATAAACTCTAAAGAAAATTGTATGATTACGGGAAACTGATTACCGAAAGACAGCCTTCGGATGTAGGCAACGACCTCCATGATCGGAATGACCTGTAGCTGATTTGCCTATTACCTGCTACTACTCTAAGCTTCCATTTCACGGCTCGCAGGCGTGAGCTGATATATCTCTGTCCTCCTACTGTACGGTAGGACTATATGTGAGCCTGTTGGTATACTGGGGTCTGAGCTTTGCGTGCAACTTGTATTATTATTATTGTTACAAGCCCCTTGGTCAGGCCAGCTAAAATGAAACGCTGTGTCTCAATCGTACTGTACAAGGATTATCTGTTGGATTCTCTGTTCCAATGCAGTGAAGAGTTCTTTCTATCTCCTGTCTGAAATTGAGCTGCTCAATGCCAGTCGTGTCTGCAGGTGTAGGCTGAGCGTATCTATTTATTCTCATTGTACGTGGCCACCAATATTTGTGACTGGGACTAATTACTAGGTTGAATTTTGGCTACTTTGTTTGTACTTGTAAGCTTGTAAGCATATTTTGTGAACCCGTTGTGTTCTTAATAAAAGCTAATTATTATTATTATTAATTAATTATTAAACTAGCAAAGCACTCTTCTGCTTGACCATTGGTAATATTTTGTAGAGAAAAGCTCTTTAAAATACAAGTTTCACAGGTATATTTCTTAAACTTGGACTTGCAATTACTTCAAGAGCCTTTAATATTTCTCTGATCATACGTATGCAGCTGTATTTTTTGTCTGTAAAACATGTTCTTCTACGGTAATTTTTGACGGCCAGGTGCATTAGTATGTAAAAGGATAACGTGATGATTGACAAATAGGCCATGTTAATGCAATAACTAAGAAGCCGTCGCTATGTTGCTGTAATTGATTTCTTCATTTTCAATCTATTTATTTACGGCAACATTTTATTGCCTAATTTCTAGGCAAACGGATTTTTGCATCGCACAGTAAACAGCTGTGATCGTGCGAAAAATATTACCCTTCTTTCTTCTTCATGGAAGCCCACGCTCACCGTATTTATAAAGCAAGTAACAGGCATGAACAAATTAACACGTTTTTCTAACTCTCGCTCCACCTGACGTCACTGTTGAAAAGGAGTGGGCGGGGCTTAACACGCTACCTGCACGTGGGTTAACCTGCTACATTTATCAGCCATGATCATAACAATCTCATCCCTACCACCATTTCCTAACATCCTCATCACCACTACCTCCTAACATCACCACCACCACATCCCTCACCACCTTCTGACACCAGCACCCCCACAGCCACCTCCCAACACCGTCCCAAGCTCACACTAACGCTCTCCGAAACACCACCCACAGACGTCGAGGACCCTCCAGCTGCGGATCGTAAACTCTCCTCTCTTCGTATATTCGCCGCTTCAAATCCATCAAACACGAGCGCGGGTGTTTGATTCGTCTCTGCACTGGATTTTACGACCCATTTCTCACTTTAGTGGACAGCCGAACGACTCTGCTCCAGCCGAACTATTCGGATTAATATTGGTGGCTTGAGAGACAGAGAGCGAGTCCCGCTACCCCAGGTTCTTCCGGTTTAAAATACTGTTCAAAAATACTGACATCATAGTACTTGTAGTACATTAGAGCTAAAAACGATGCTTAAAATATTGTGGTTTTCTTTTCTGGAAGTAATACATGTCGGTCAGGTTGACGAATAATTGCATTGAACAATGAACTTGCGGGGCTCATCTGCTGGAGAAATGCTGATTTAATTGAGATACTGACTTCCTTGCTCGGTAATTTTTGTAGTAGGTTAAGGCTTTAATGTCTAAAACTTGATGTCGGTTTTTTGTGAATAAGAAAACAATTCGAACAGACCAACAGAAATTACGATGACTAACTCAGTGGACGTGGCATTAAGCTACAAGATATTTTTCCTTGAGAACATTCTGCATAGATATTTGTGTTGAACAGGCAACTCGACGAGGTGTAAATAAATCTGAAAGATTTTTCCTTAGACGAACTGCCGTTTAGAAATTAGCACTATTAACCCAGCCGATTTATCCTATAATTATACTAGTGCTTTTCGTTGAAAAAATGGCATAAATCTGTGAGATTTTTCCAATGAGAATATGCTATTTCTACATGTTGTTATCCTAGTTCCTAGGGTGCATTAAGACTTAGTGCCTACTATACACATTTTACAAGCTGTAAATAGTATGTTTCTACAAAAAAAGTGACATTTAAGCGATGCACGAACGGAGTGACACTTAAAATTAAAAATATTGAACTTAGAATTTCTTGAAACACACAAAAAAAAAAAGAAAAAACGGAAGTAGGTTTATGGAAGTTTGCGTTATTCAGCACTGAGACCCACTTCCTTTACCTCTTTGCACTGCTAGGTAATGGGTATGATATATACCAGTTAGAGCTTATTTACACTCGACATGAGGGTGTACTGTAAATTTATTGCGGGTAAATTCATCGACGAAATTTATCGCATGGTTAACTTACAGAACGGTAAAAGCAACGAATGGTAGATTCATTGAATGCTATATTAATCGAATGGTATATTCATTACACGGTGTATTCATAGGCAAAGTTATTGAACGGTATATTCATCGATTGGTAAATTCATTGAACGGCATATTGATCGAATGGTAAATTTATTAAACTGTAAATTCAACGAATGGTATATTCATCGAAAGGTAAATTCATCGAACGGTAATGTCATCGAATAGTAAATTCATCGAACGGTGATGTCATCGAATGGTAAATTCATCGAACGGTGATATCATCGAATGGTAAATTCATCGAACGGTGATGTCATCGAATGGTAAATTCATCGAACGGTGATGTCATCGAATGGTAAATTCATCGAACGGTGATGTCATCGAATGGTACATTCATTGACTTTACAATGACTTTCCTCTGATGAATTTACCGGCTCACTTCGATGAGCCTTCTCCAATAATGTATTCTGCATTTCTCTGCTATAGATTATGAATAGAGGGTGGACCAAAAGTCACTTTACCGTTTCGAAATTTACTACGCGAAAACTGTAAAAGATAAAAATTTGTAGTAAATTGCAAGTGAAAGAAGAATAATAGAAGTTTTTATTGTCAAACAATTTTCTTCAATTTTCGTTCATTTTAATTATTATTCAACCACATACGAACTCTTTTCTGCATATTTTGGATCACACTTCTCAGCATTTTTTGGTGAAATATGATGCGAATTTCTTTGATTTTGTTCTGTTTCAGCTCATGAAGAGTGATTGGATTATTCGCAAAGACTTTATCCTGTAAATATACTTACCGGAAGGAAAATATTTGGAGGATTCATATCCGGCTTTCGAGGTGGCCAAGGGATGTCGCAAAAGCGTGAAGTTGGTTGGCCTGCGTAAATGGTTTTCTTAGCAATGTCTCTCTCCTTTTTTTCTGTCTGTATAGATATTTTTTGCCTCTAAGCAGAAAATGACAAAAGATATCAGCATTTTTTTTTGAGAATTTCCCTGAGTTCCTAGGGTCAAGAACGAAATGGCATCAAATGGTCAAGTGGTAAAGAGAGAGAAAGTGAGAGAGCTAAGGAGAGCATTTCCAAGCCGACTAATTTCAAACATTGGCTACATTCCTTGGCCACCTCGATCGTCGGATATAACTCCTCCAAATTATTTCCTTCGTGGATAATTACAGGATAAAGTCTTTGCAAATAATCCAAATAATCTTCATAAGCTGGAACAGAATATAATCGAAGAAATTCGCAACATTTCACCGAATATGCTGACAAGTGTTATGCAAAATACGTAAAAAAGGGTTCGTATGTGCTTGAATAACAATGGGCGACAATTGAAGGACGTTGTTTTCCAATAAAAGTTCTCAGTATTTTTCTTTCACGTGCTGTTTACTACAAATTTTTATCTCGTATAGTTTTTGCGTAGTAAATTTTCACAATGGTAAAGTGACTTTTGGCCCACTCTTTGTTATTTAAAAACCAGCTTTCATGTTGTATTAGTTTAAACTCAGAAATTTACTGTTACCTGCAAATATTGTTTAGTTGCTTTATTATACCGAAATGAATGTCGCTGATGAAAATCGTTGGTTGTTTTCTCAGCCTATCAGAAAACATAATACAACATATTTTTTTTACTGTTTTAGATAGTATAATGAAAATATTGACTTGTTGATATTCATAGTTCATTCATTTAAGAACGCAGCTTTAAAATATCTTATAAATATTATGATTCAAGTTTTCAGCCACTGGTGATTAAAACTTTGTCTGTTGAAAATTTTTCATTAAATCCAAAAACATTCATAAAAACGCCGAAGCAGCAATCATATTTTCGATTAAAATAACAACTTAATCCTTTGGTTAACGAGTATTGACAAATGTACACCTTAGACATGAACGGACTTCAGTAAATTTACTAATAAATTTAATGCAAAACACGCGCCAATTATGCAAAAAACAGTATGTAAATATCATGCATCATTTTAGATATACTCAACACTTTTAAAAGCATGTAAAACGACTTTGTCGTCAGGAAATGACATAATATAACACCTCCTTGGACACCAGGCCACGGAAATTCAACCTAATTATTGCAGAGTGATAAGTACAGTCAGGTAACACCGTCCAGGACTGTGGCGGGTACAGTTACCGGACTGTGCCATTACTGGACTCCCTATCGGCCACTATCTCTGTAAGAGTTCATTGACAGGGGGCCGCGTCCTGGCGTGCGCACGACATCTAGTGCAATATTTTCAGCAGTTATGCGTTCGGTAAGTCTACAACGACCGCTGCAGATGCCGGCCAAACGTCCGCTCTGTTACGACAATATTGCTATAAATTGCAGTAAACTCAGGCTGTACACTGCTCGATATCTGTTTCTATTTTTGGATGTGTTGGACGATCTGTAGATGCAGTTAGAGGTTATTATTATGTTTGACGGCAAGCCCAGGCTGTGCATTCCTAAAATACGTGCGTTTATTATTGGATTGAATGGGCTCTTTGATATAACTGTTATGAAATAGTGTTACACATTGTGGTAATTCCAGACAGCCTATGCACTTTTCAATTTATCTGTGTATGCAATATTTGTATTCATTAGACCAGTGGTTCTTAACCTTTTCAGTCCCACTCTCCCTTAAGGATATATTTTTTCCTTCGAGCCCCCCTTAGTGTTTTTAAATAAAAGCGGCGCTTAGGTTTAGTATAAAACTGTCATATATGATAAGACTTAGCAAATAGTACCAAGTGTGAAAATAAATTGAGAACGTACACCCCCCCCCCTCCCGGAATCCGCTCACCTCCCACAGGTTAAGAACCACTATATCGTTTGTTACGGTACTGTACATAGCTGTCACTACTGACACTGTCTCCAGAATGGACAATCATTGCAGCCCTATAGTTACTAGAGATATCTTTAGATACCTACCGTTAACAGTTGAGCCTTGGCTTAGAGTGGCTTACATCGACAGATGTCACTACCAGTTTACAACCTTAATTCATGATTTAGTCTTTTACTTTTTGTAAAAATATTGCTCTTTGCAACTTTGCTTATTTAACGCGCAATGAAAAAAAGGGTTAACCTAGTCATTTCGTAAGCAGTTATCAATTAACCATTTCGCAACTGACCGTCTATCATAATTAGTCTTGCCCTTTTTTTACTCAAGATGTGTCTTACTACTGTTGCCAGTTTTAAGCCTTGGCTATTGATGTTGTCTCCAATTCATATTGATGTAACAATCTTGGCAATACTAAGTGCATCATCGATGGTTTCAGCATTGTGCATATTTTTAACTTGGACTCCAAACATCATAATAGTATAAACTTAGCATTTTTATCAACCGCGAACGAAGTGAGAGAGGTGATAATGTCTTCGTTGAAGATTTGAATATATATATATATTTCTCTATCTACCCAAAAACAGGTAGAAGGAGTTGAGCAATGTTCATAATTTTTTGCACCTAGATGTGACCCATTCGAAGAAGCTAGGCCTAGCTGGCCGTTAAAAATAACGGCGTTGAATTTGTATCCACTGCCGCAGATTATCTTATGCCACGGGGCGTTCTATTTTTTCTATATTATTATTAAGAGAGCTCATACTCAGGGGGCTCTGCCCTAACATTGTTGGACACAGCATCCATTTGAGAAATTAGGGTTTGCTGGCCATCAAAAATGACTTCAATGAATTTGCCCCCACCAATGGTCTTACGCCAAGAGGCGTTCTAGTAAAAGCCTCGTGCCGTCGCAATAAACTTTCTGGGAGTAGCGCCCCCAAGTGGTTTGTGTAAGTTACCTTACCCATTATTTAGGCCTTTGGGACGTCTGTCTTTCGGGCCTACTTTGCTTCCTTCCACTATCATACTCCTGATCTTACTGTTGTCTGTTCTTCCTCTTCTTTCCCTCTTAGAAGAGCTTAGTACTTATTAAGGGAGGCCTAAATCTTCTTACACTACTACTATAAACCTTCTACGTCCAAGTATATCCGACACATAGACGACCGGCCAGCAGATCTTTCGTACTATAGGTAAAACCTTCGTTTCTAGCCAACTTGGTGGCTAATAACGTCATCACAGTCATATTATAGCTAGCCTAGCCTTCTCTCGATGATTCCTCGGGCGAGGCCAGGTGGTGTTACTCATGCCACCCATCTTGCGCGGAGGTAATGCTACAGTCCGTGACCAGCGGGAGGGCTAGTAGCGAGTTATCCATTGCACGTAGCCGCTTGCAGCTGGTTCTTCTGACACTTTCTGTAGGTGTGTATGTGTATTTTTTTTTATTTCGCAGTCTCTTTGTACCAGTGACATTTCGAATGTAACTTGGCATTTTGTTGAAGAACCTCCCCTCCCCGGACCGCGAAACCATTAGAATACTTCGTGGTTATGGCATCACCCCCATTTTTGATGGGAATTCGCACTTCACCAGTGCGGCCAATACGGTTTGAGTGTTTGGCCATTATCCGTCCATTGACAATGACAGTAATTCATTCTAGAATTTTTTCAAACATATGTGATCGTAAAGCTAGGTATATGGGCTTACTTTTATATATGTGTTTACAAATAGAAATATCTGAAACAAATCGTTAAGGAACAGGATAGCTGGAAGAGGACGGTTGTAACTGTATCTAGGTTATGCAAGAGATTACTGAACGGTAGTATAAAGATCTTTATTTTTTTTTAAGTTTTGCCTCACGGGAGCATTGCATTTTGGCAGCATCACCTGTATTGTACGTATATTTATTTACTAGTCCTTCCGAAGATCATGTCTTCACTATCAGCTGCTGACTTCACTTAGTAAATTTAACTATAAATCCATTCAGGTTTTTCTTACTGGAGTTTGTTGATTGCCGCAGCATTTTTATCGTGGGTTGAAGCGTTCCATGATCGACGTCGCATGCCCGTTGCTGACAATCTCATGTGGGTAATGGATACAGAGGCGCGTCTGTGCTCTCCCACAGCGCAATATTCCAACGCTAGGAGGCAATGCAGGAGCGCTTCCATCACAAAATCACGGTGCCACTGACGCTTTGATCCCATCTCTTACCGTGATTGCTCGAGACGTGACTGAAAATGCTANTCACAAAAAATGATTTCATATCATAGAAAATGAAAACAGTGTATACTTGAAAGATTTATGTTTTCCACAAAGTAAACACTAATGTTTAATATCTGTGTAATTCATCAACGCAGCTTTAAATATATTGCAAAATGGGATGTTATAGCTATGTATTTCAAGGCAATTGTCACAACTTCTATGCTTCAATAGGCGTGTATATGCTTTATATGTAAAATAGTCAAATGCCTATAAAGCATATTTTTTCTATGCTCTTATAGGCGTTATAGCGTTTATGGGGTTAGGGCATATAAATCCGGGCTCTAGTCATAATTAGTCTTGCCCTTTTTTTACTCAAGATGTGTCTTACTACTGTTGCCAGTTTTAAGCCTTGGCTATTGATGCTGTCTCCAATTCTTATTGATGTAACAATCTTGGCAATACTAAGTGCATCATCGATGGCTTCAGCACTGTGCATATTTTTAACTTGGACTCCAAATATCATAATAGTAAAAACTTAGCATTTTTATCACGAGCGAAAGAAGTGAGAGAGGTGATGATGTTTTCGTTGAAGATTTAAATATATATATATAAATATATATATTTGTCTATACACTCAAAAACAGGTAGAAAGAGTTGAGCAATGTTCATAATTTTTGCAGGGGGTTTGGTGGGTTGACCTAGATGTGACCCATGCGAAGAAGCTAGGCCTAGCTGGCCGTTAAAATGACGGCGTTGAGTTTGCCTCGACCGCGGCAGATTATCTTAAGCCACGGGGCGTTCTATTTTTCCTATGTTATTATTAAGAGAGCTCATACTCAGTAGGCCTGTGCCTTAACCTTGTTGGAAACAGCATCCATTTGAGAAACTAGGATTAGCTGGCCATCAAAAATGACTTCGTTGAATTTGCCCCACCAATGGTCTTACGCCAAGAGGCGTTCTAGTAGAAGCCTCGTGCCGTCACAATAAACATTCTTGGAGTAACGCCCCCAGGTGGTTTGTGTAGGTACCTTAGCCAATATCTAGGCCTTTGAGACGTCTGTCGTTCGTGCCCACTTTGCTTCCTTCTACTTTCATACTCTTACTGATATTACTGTTGTCTGTTCTTCCTCTTCCTTCCCGACTTATTGTTCCCATGCGCTTTGATCCTGTGTGGGAACACCTTCGTGCGTGGCTTCCCTGTTTTCCACTTGACATACTATATGTCCCTTCTTTTTTCTCTCTTAGAAGACCTCAGTACTTATTTAGGGAGGCTTAAATCTTCTTATACTACTACTATGAACCTTTTACGTCCAAGTATATCCGACACATAGACGACCGGCCACCATATCTTTCGTACTATAGGTAAAACTTTCCTTTCTAGCCAACTTGGTAGCTGATGGCGTCATCACAATCATATTATAGCTAGCCTTGCCTTCTCTTGATGATTCCTCGGACGAGGCCAGGTGGTGTTATTCATGCCACCCATCTTGCGCGGAGGTAATGCAACAGTCCGTGACCAGCGGGAGGGCTAGAAGCGAGTTATCCATTGCACGACGTAGCCGCTTACAGCTGGTTATTCTGACACTTTCTGTAGGTGTGTGTCCAGTGTGTATTTTTTTTTTAAATTTCTCAGTCTCTTTGTATTAGTGACATTTCGAATGTAACTTGGCATTTTGTTGAACAACCTCCCCACCCCGGACCGCGAAACCATTAGAATACTTCGTGGTTATGGCATCACCCCCATTTTCGATCGGAATTCGTACTTCACAAGTGCGGCCAATACGGTTTGAGTGTTTGGCCAGGATCCACCCATTGACATTGACAGTAATTCATTCTAGAATTTTCCAAACATATGTGATCGTAAAGCTAGGTATATGGGCTTACTCTTATATATTTGTTTACAAATAGAAATATCTGAAACAAATCGTTAAGGAACAGGATAGCAGGAAGAAAACGGTTGTAAATGTATCTAGGTTATGCAAGAGATTACTGAACGGTGGTATAAAGGTCTTTATAATTATATATATATTTTAAAAGGTTTGCCTCACGGGAGTATGTATTTTTGCAGCATCACCTGTATTGTGCGTATATTTATTTACTAGTCCTGCCGAAGATCATGTCTTCACTATCAGCTGCTGACTTCACTAAGTAAATTTAACTATAAATCCATTCAGGTTTTTCTTACTGGAGTTTGTTGATTGCCGTAGCATTTTTATCGTGGGTTGAAGCGTTCCATGATCGACGTCGCATGCCCGTTGCTGACAATCTCATGTGGGTAATGGATTATATGCGCCACAGAGGGGCGTCTGTGCTCTCCCACAGCGCAATATTCCAACGCTAGGAGGCAATGCAGGAGCGCTTCCATCACAAAATCACGGTGCCACTGACGCTTTGATCCCATCTCTTACCGTGATTGCTCGAGACGTGACTGAAAATGCTAAAAAATTCCTTCAGTAAATCGGGAAGGGTCGCCTTACAGCTTTAGAGATTAGGGACCCGGCAGACCGGGGGCCACCGATCCGATCGGGGAAATGCGTGTCTGCTGCTGCATTGGAGATCGACTTTGCCAAGAGGTAGATCGGGCATACCCAACTTGAATTAAAGATAAACATGAAATTTTTGGACTGTAGAGATGATTTTTTATTACAAAATGCTTCTTTCGGATCTGGCTAGAGGTTTTACTGGAACATTTCTGGACGCTTGTATGCAATACCTACTGCCTACTTATTGCGGCCTTCTATTTGCAATCGAGCCGTGTGTGTATGTAATGTCTATTTGGGACTCAGTGAAGGTTGTGTCGTTGGGGAATTGGCTGAGTCTGTTATAGTTTTGAAATGTAAGCTTATTCTGTGCTGTGAATTTTGGATCTCCGGGGGACTGTAGTTTTTGATATGGAAAAAATCTACTGGATACGGTCGGAATAAGGTAATTGCAGACGTATTGTATCTAGCGTTGATGGGAGGTGTTCTTGACCTCCTGATGACTAATGTTCCTGATCTGGTTGGAGTGTCAGTGGCGTCTCCCATTAATTCCTCGGACCATGGTGCCCTCTCTGCGACGCTGCAAGTCCATCAGCTGGTCCCCTGAGTCACTGTTAGGCATGAAATACTGGTATTTTTGAAGTCCAGAGTGAACTGGGACGCCGTCTCTGGCGCCATCTTTGCGCTACCTTAATTGGGGTGTTGTCAGGTCAGAGAGTCTCCTGATCCTGGGTCTACTTTGGATAAGCTTTTTTCAGACAGGGTGCGCTTCCCGCTTCATTATGGTTAGGACAGACGATGAACACTGGCTTGATGATGCCTGTAGGAGGGCGCACCAGTTGAAGCGGGAGGCATATGCTCGTTGGCGTACTAGCCGGTGTGAGTGAGGAGTGAGTTTTTGGATGTCGTTTCTGGTGTCGCGCAGTGTAGTGTTATGGGCCCTTTGTTGTTCATCGTATATACACCGGACCTGTTTGATCTTGTCAATAATTTACTCGTTGGTTACGCTGATGATGTTTGCTAGTTGTTTGCGATCAGCCTAGTGATAGATTGGAGGTTTCAGAATCCATTCAGCGTGATTTGGAGGTGATCGATATCTGGAGTTCAAGGTGGGGGATGAGGCTAAATGCGGGCAAGACTAAGACAAAGCTCGTGTCTAGGTCACGTACAGCGAGACATTCTTTCCCGCACTCATACATGATGACTTGGTAATCTTGTGTGTCAATTTTGATCCAAAGCTGACGTTTGAGCCTCTCATTCATTCGGTTGCCTCACGAGCATCGCAGAAAATTTGTCATCTGTGCTTGCTTGACAAAGTGGTTCATCGAAGTGCATTTATGCTGGATGGTGTTATGCCTTGTGATCTGGCGTATCGTCGCAGAGTTTGTGGGGTCTCCTTTCTGTATAATATATAATTGCCCTCGTCATCCGCTGCCTGATTTTTTCCGGAGCCATTTTTTCGGGTGGGGTATACTCGGCGTACTGGTGCTCTACATGAGTTTGCATTGGAACCGGTACGGTGCCATACGGGCCAGTATTTTTGTTTGCTTTTTCCATTATGTTTGGATGTTTGGAATGGTGTTGATGGCTCTGTCTTTGCTGGTGGCAGCTTTAAAAGATCTGTACACAGAGCTATTCTCTGATCTCGGATCTTCTCTTTCTTTTTTTTCTTCGCTCGCTGGGCTGGTTGCGTGGGGGTTTTTCAATCTCATGGAGTTTCTCCGTTTCCACGTCGCCAGTTTAGTGTGATTTAATAAGAATCTTAGATTATCAGTACAGTATTTTTTTCACCGTGGAGAATTGTTTCTCGCTGTAAAATATCAAGTTAAAGATGTGCATTTTTTAAAGAACACATTCTGCTTTTATTGAGCTATCCGCTGTAGAATATCAAGTTGAAGATGTGCATTTATTTTTAAAGAACACAATCTGCTGCTACTGGCCTATCTATGCATGAGGCATTGTAGATTGCCGAAAGATCTATTGGTAACACATATCTTTTTAGTTTAGGAGAAGTTTGTAATTTTGGAGAGCATTAAATACTTGCAAGAGTAGTGATGCATATAATCTCATCTTTTAAAATGTTCTTCATCAATAGAGTACAAGATAATAAATATTAACAGACATATATCTCTTTCACTTATAAAGATGTTGCATTGCAGACTATAAGAACCTTAGTTTACAAACTTGCTTTATTTCTCAAACCTGTTCTGAGGCTTTTCCTTGCAAAGTATGTCTCAGAAAAATTATATATTCATACATATGGAGAAATATACTGCTTTGGTCTTCGTTGGAGATGATTTTACTGAGGACATGTGTTAGGAATTTATGTGGTGTCATGCGCCATTTATATTTGAATTGAGTATATATATATTAATAATAATAATTATTGCGCATAAATATTATGGAGTCACGAATTAACATTGACCTAATTATTAGCGACACGAAATTAAATGATTTTTGACACACAAGTTAATTGAATTGAACAATTGACACACAGTGCATGAAATGGCACATGACAGGTCCTAACATACACGAGGGGAGCTACTCCTCCACAAAACCTATTGATGTTCAGAGATAACCGGAGGATGCAGGATAAGAAAA
>LQNS02277998.1:17534593-17554817 GCA_001587735.2 Parhyale hawaiensis
CATTTGAAAGTGACTAATTGAAGTTAGCAAAGATATTTATATATGTTAATTAGACATATGTTAATTAGCTTGTACTCATTGTTTCCTAAATTAGCTTATACGCATTACGCATTGTTTCCTAACACATGGTATAGTCTATGCTCAGGAGCATAAACTACTGCAATATATATGCCTGCATTTAACGTTAACCTGGTGTCTGTACGTATTATCTAACCTGAAGGAAGCACGCTAGCACATTAGATTAAGTAACTAATCTTCCCCATGGTTCGTGATTTGAACAGATGATCAACGGAACTAAGAGTAGTGTGTTCTCCAGCGTGCAGTAGAAAAAGAAAACTGGAGAAGAACACAAGGACTTCATCTCGACAGTAGTTTTTATTTGATCCATTCCTCGGATGAAATAGCTTCTCGTGCGAAAATTCAGTTATATGGACGAATTTGATTCCAGGACGTATGTATGAATAGTATGATACGGTGCCGTAAACTTATGCGTGCCAAAAAAGAAGTAAGCATCGCAATTACGTGTCATGTCACAGGAGTGAAGAAAAGATTTGGGCTCATCAGGAGACTTCAGGGCGAGAATAATCATGTCCTACGTTCTTTCAAGTTGGCAGTTTCAGTACAGCCTTCAGGATAAAATTAGAATCGCAATTGTGATATTGGAGAAGTGTCATCACAAATGCTTCACCATCATTTTTTAAGATCGGGTAAACTGTTCATAAAAAAACACGATGAACGACGCACAATTCGGGCCGTCGAAAGCAAACAAAACTGAGAGTAAGGAGAAAATCAATGTTGGCGAAAATTATACAGTGTTATGCACAAGAATACACTTAATAAATAATCTGTTCATGCAACACTATTTTAGTAGTAGCTACTTTTGTCTTTAAAGATTGCAGGAGCAGAGAGCTCCCGCGAAAGCAACAAACATAGTTCATCTGGCTTGATAAAACAAGCTATGAGCGTAGCTGAATGTAGTCATTTACTTTAGTTAACAGTGGTAACATAGGATATGGTATTGGAATTACCATCAATATATTTTCGCCAACGAATGCTGACAAATAATTAAATTCGCATTCTTACGGTAACAAAGCAGTAGCAAAATTTCATTACAGGGGTCATACATATGTGCGGTCTGTCGGTGAAGCAGAGTTTGCCTAAAGGTTAATCCAGTCTTGGGTTCGATTTATATTTATATTAGGGTTAGGGCCCATAAATTAAGTGGCTCTGCGTGTAGCAAAAACTCTGCCAGGGAATAGGAATTATGATAGAAGAAATATTTTTTTTTCGAACGATGTTTGAACCGAGTAATAATTGGAGTACTTGTTTAAAGAGATGCGATAGCCCATAAAATTTCACCAAAGAAATATATGCAATCCCTATCAAAGTTTCTGCTTTTACTTTCGTAATCAACTATTCAATTTTAAGGCCGATATATTGAACGGGAGATTGCGCTGATGCAAAAGATGAATTTATAGCGAAGGTCCACTTTTTGTCCTTTTTTGTTCTACAAAAGGCTTAGCGACGCGGAATGTTTGTAGAATAAATTAATATATTACTTGCTTCCCTGGCTGATATTAATGATAGTAGAAAAGACAAAACACGCACACACACATGGCGCCATGATCGGCGTTTAGATTTATATTATACGACACCCTCATGTTTCAATGATAAATGTGTTTCTTGTGATTGAAATTCTCCATACTGCTTTTGACTGAGTATTCATGCTATTTTTGACTAACATTTGGTACCCAAACTTCTTTAGATTGCTGTTACACACGCTTGTTTACATTGTGCTTTTGGTTTAATTTTATTACGAAAGTTAAACTTAGGTTTTATAAGAAATAAAAACTAAACAGAGCTGACAGCGACAGGCAGTGGCACATATACGACAGCGGAACTTTCCAATCGGCACAGCGACTTCGTTTCCAAACTTTAGCTGCGCAAAAATATTTTTATATTTTCCAGGGCAACTTTGCAGCTTTCCAACGAAAATTTTGAGCTCCTCGGAGGCTGTGTTAGCGTCTTAGTTTTTTTTTACGGGGAGCCATAAATTCTATTAGAAATGTGTGTACCTGGGGCTTATCGTTCCTGTATTTGCGTTGCTCCGTAGTTTTTTATGAGCTATTGGTCAGTCACACACTCTGCGACACGACGAAGACTGTGCGACAGTGAACGGCAATAACTAGAAAAAAAAGCAAAAGAAGCACTCTGAGATCGCGTACCTCCGCCAAGCTACGTAATGCTAGCGAAAAAAGGCGAACTGGTCCTGAAACCAGGATTTTTTTGACCATTTGATGATCACCAAAATTTGGTCCCTTGTGCGTCTTTACATCACTAACATATGCTACGGTTCCTGTAGTTTTCCTGAAGTAAGTCCATAAGTTTTTTAGCTTCGTTCAGACAAATATTAAGACAAACGTATAGAGAAGCGTACACACGGACCACCAGATAATTAATAATATTTGGTCATTTGTGTCTTGTAACATGTCTAGCAATTCCTACAACTTTTTTGAAGATTCGTTCTACACTTTTTACCTCCGCCAAGGAGGTTATGTTTTCGTCGTGTTTGTCTGTCTGTATGTTTGTCTGTTTGTGTGTTTGTCTGTCTCTCTGTCTGTCACCAAGATAACTCGAAAAGTTCTGCACCGATTGTTAGGTATGTTAGGAGGAACAGATGATCAACTTTTGGTAAAGATATGTCCATCCGTTTGTTCTCATTTTTCTCAATGCCATAACTCAAAAAGTTATGGATGGATTTTTATGAAATTAACATGAGTTCTTAGGTATATAACAAAAAGTAAATGACCAAATTTTGGTAATGATCCGTTTGTTCGTCACTGTTTTTAATTTTATGCTTGTTAGCACAATAACTCAAAAATAATAAATGGATTTTTATCAAATTTATGGGAGCTGTTAGTAATGTTGGAAGACGTAGACGATTAAGTTTTGGTACAGATCGGTTTGTTCGTTTGTATGTTTGACTCATGTTTGTCATAACGTTTCGTAGCAGTATAACTCAAAAAGTTATGAACGGATCTTCAAGAAAATTGCATGTTATTAGTATCAAAAGACATAAATGATTGGATTTTGGAGTTTATACAAAAAAATTATTGTTTCAGAGCCAATTTGAATTTTTGCTACCGTTGCTTCGCTTGGCGGAGGTATGCGCTCTCAGAGTGCTCTAGTTTGGTTATGTTATTGACAAATTTACAAGCGAATATAGACACAAACGGACTAGTAGATCATCACAAAATTTTTTTGGGATTTGCTGTTCGCAACGTTTGTAACATTTCTTGCAAATTTCATGAAAATCTATTTTAACATTTTGAGTAATTTTGCTGAGAAAAAGAGGTAGGCAAAGAAACGGTTAAGCGGATCATTACCAAAAGGTAATCATCTGTTCCTCCTGCTATACCTAACATTCCCTTCATAATACATGAAGATCCGTCGATAAATTTTTCAGTTATCTTCTGACAGACACAGAGAAAACAGACAGACACAAACGCTGAGAAAAGCATAACCTCCTTGGCGGAGGTAATAATGGATATAGAAAGGTGGAACATATGTTTTAATTACTTTCATTTTAGTATATTTTTATGAAATTTATTTTATGTCAAGTTCTGTAGACAATCACTACCCTGGTGACGGAGTTTTTTAACGGTGTTTCCTCCCTGGTAAGCTGACCATTTTGAATATCCAGATCTTTCGGGAACGTTAATCGTGGGGGTAGTTAATCAAAAAGGCCAAATGATGTACCTTTTTATTATAAAACGCTTAGAACATGTTTCATCTAGTGGGTTTTGTTTCACTTTTATGCGTCAGACTTCTCGGTTGCAAGGATCTAATTTCAAACTCTTCTGTTGTATCATCGTTAAGTTATGCAGGCTGAAGTTGTATGGATTATTAGCTACATGGAGCATTTGTTCTACAATAAATTGTGAAGCCAAGGAAAAAAAACGTTCCCTTCAATCCAATCGCAGGAGCTGCAATGTATGAAAAGTTGAAGCGAACTTCCTTTGGAAGCTGGTGACGTCCTGGCGTAAAATTGCTCGACAAATGCTGCCAGTGGTCGACTTTCCAGCCTAAAATGACTGTAGTCGTAGAAGATTGATCGCCATATTATACCAGTCTTCCATTAGATTCGTAAAGCTCATTTAGTAAATTTAGTTTACTGATTGGTGCCTTCAGTGGCTCTCGGTGTCGTAAATAGCTATAGTCAAACCAGCGTAATTAAGAAGTCCGATGGGCGTGGCTAAGAACGCAAAGCAACTTGGCCAAATCTCACTCAAGCGCGTGGTATAACTTGTCTCAATCGATAAATTATCTTGATATGCGAATACTCAAAGTGCATTAGTTAATAGATTTGATTTGGCACTGCTGCGTTCAATTCAGCCCCGCCCCAATAGGACTACTTACGCTGGTTTGACTATAGCAACTAATGCCGTGTGAATGTAAGATCAACAATCATTTCAAAGGTAAGTTACATGCTACTGTGTGAGACATGTCCCAATTGCCCGTAGCTCCTGCAAATATATTACTACTCGTTACCACCATGCTTTGAGGAATCGACCAATGCATGCTCGCTAACATTGTTGTCACATCGAGATTTTACTAAACGCAGCTTTAGATAATGTATTATACTTATGTGGTTACGCTTGTGCGCTCAACCATTTTCGTATTTAATCTTCTCTTTATGCATATAGTGGTCTTTGCATTTATATGCAATACTGAAAGTCGTCATAGATAATGCACGTTCGTACGTATTTGAAACGTATGCACGAGTGTCTTCCAATGCTGTACACTTTATTTATGCGAGAGAGTCGGAGCTGGAAGTATCTGACGGTCCGTGTGTGATGTTTACTTAATTTCCCTCTCGTTGTTTCCTACACAGATATTCCAATAGGAAATTCAGAGCAAAACGAAGAAATCTCCCAAGTGCTTCAGTGCGCGCCAGTTTCTTTTAGCATTTTTAAGATTTCCTTTCGTGCGTTTCGACGAAAGGGAAAAACAGAATTTGGTGAAGTAGTTTTCGGGCTTCCAAGAGACTTGCAGTTTTCTGCTGGTTGGTTAGAACTCAAATGAAAGGAAAACATTGGTTGCTAAATTCCAGTTTTTCGTCCCTGGAAAAGAGAAGGAAGAATATGCGACTGAGTCTGTCGTGGTGTGTATTTTGTGGTGAATTAAAAGTTCGACTGTGGTGGTCAGAGCGGCACCAATTGCCTGCTTATCTGCCGTCGATCTGTGGTTGATTTTTGATGTACAGAATATGTTTAATATTTGTGCTGCCTCTGTATCTGCTTCTGGTCAGCTTTTACTATTTCTTTCTTGTTGTATAATGCATTAAACGTTCCAGATGATGCTATTCCTATGAGATAGGTAGCTACGATTAAATCACTAATTTAAGTTAAAGTAGTGGTTTTCGATATTTTCTAATGATGTACATACGAGGGAGAGTTGAATAGTATTGGCGCACTTGGGCCATAACATAGCTTTAGTATTGTCACACTGCGGTTTGCACATGCTTGCTTAGTTTTGGTACCTTTGTGTCACGTGATCAAAGTGTAAGCCAGATTGCGCCAGTTTGCTTTCTGCCTCTACACTGTACACAGGGTCGCTTCACTGGCAGTAAGCACCAAGGAAGAGTAAAGAGCAGTGATCTGATATCTCTGGTCACAAGGAGTGTCAGGGGCTGAAATTCATTGGAGGCTTTTATTACGATGCGGCAACGGTGCACTACAGCGTAGCAATGTGTATGAGTGGATTAATAGTTTTAAAAGTGGCCGGACAAGCGTGACTCTCGAAAAGGGGGCAGGGCACCCGCTAACCTCCATCAATGATGGGAAGATTCCGCCGACCAGACTGTTGAAACCATAAACCAATGCGTTTTGAGGTGCTGCAACACCTTGCCTACAGCCCAGATCAAGCCTCTTCCAACTACCATATCCTTGGACGTCTTAAAGATGGTGTAAGAAGTCGACTCTTTCATGCGGATGAAGATATGAAAGCTGCGGTTCATAAATGGTTGCGTAACCAACCTAAATCTTCTTCTTGGAGGAAGTACGCAAGCTTGGAGACCTCTGGCCCAAGTGCATAGGAAACAGGGAGACTTCTTAGGCAGCAAAATAAAGCTTTTGTGGCTTAACTTGTCCGAATTTTCAGACAGGTGCTCTGGTTTCGACGTGTTGGTTCAAATTTTAGGTGTTGTCTTTTAATCAGTTACCTACGAGACTTCCATGAACTTAGTTTTACTCCGTAAAATGGAGATTTCAGTCACCTCTTCATCAACGGGCTGCTTTCGGCCCCTGCAACACTATTCAAAGGGACGAAGCTAAAGTTCCTGTCTGTGTTTCCGGAGAAGTCAAGTCGACTGGGTTTGGCTTAGATCGAATTTAACGGCCCAATCGAACGTGCTCTATATGGAAAAATGATGCATTTGTTTATCTTCTGCTTTCGTGTAAATATGTATGTAAATTGAAGAAACAGTGCGTAGGCCTGTATAAATTTTTATTCTCCCTCGTATGTACAACATCTTACCATGCAGCACAGTATGTTCTTCGTATTTTCAAGGATGTCTGACTAAAAACAAGCATTCCTATTAACACGGCTATAAATTGAATCTCCCGCCCCTCTTTCATGATCCTAGTTCCCTAAAGGAAATTCTTAGATTTCACTTGAGAGACTTCTTCTTTGTACATGAGCGTGTAATGCAAACCCTGCGCTGAACTTTCTGTTAGGCTTGGAACATTGCGTTGCAAGACAAAGGGTGCATTCGATTGAGTATCGAATAAGACCTTTTAGACTTAACTTATCTGACGTTTCAGACACAAAATGATTCGGCTTTGTGATTTTGAATCGTGTTGAAAGTGTTAAAACAAACCCGATGACGTTGCGCAGTATGCAAACTTCATTTTAAGGAGCAAGATTGAGTTTTTGGAAGCCTCAAGTCCTACCGAAAAGGGCTCAGTACCTATCTGAAACATAATTCATCAGGACGAAGCCACAGCACTTGCCTGAAGTTTCCGACAAGTCACGCCTCGGAGGCTTACTTTCCGCGCCCAATCGAACACGCCTCAAAACTCTCTGAAAATAATTATTTCTTTTTCTGCCACTGTACGGGTGTTGTAGTCATTGCTACCGTTTTTGTGTTATAATTTATTTAGTGTTTTGGTGAGTCAAGCTGAGTTTACGCGACAGATGTTTGATTGACGAAACTAAGCCCTCGAGGCTTGATTTGTACGACTGTTCAGGCAGGGGCCCTGGTTTCGACTTGTTGATTCAAGGTTTACGCTTTGGCTCCTAATCAATCGCCTGTGAAACTTTAATGAACTTAGTCACACTTTCAACGTTTCCATGGAAAGCTGCTCATCTACAATACTTTTAGAAAATGGTAATGTAAACTGAAGGATCGAAGACCGAAAGAAAAACTAGGAACCCCGTCTACAAATTCCATGCAATGCAGCGACTGTGAAAATACCTGCATTGGAGAAAGTTGCAAAGTCGTAGAAAGTTGGCTGAACGAATATAAAAATGATGTTAAATAAAACTGCGTTGCATCTCAAGTCAACGAGCATTGCAACAGTACTGGACATACTGTATAAGGTCTGGCACTTGGCCTACTATATTAGGCCATGTCAGGGATAACTCAGAAGTATAGCTGCAGTGTCAAAACGGGATGGAGAGAATATTTATTGAGGCTTTCGATTCCATCGCCAACAATTTCAATGGGCATTTAGATAAAAACCCTATCTATCAAGGTTTTATGAAAAAAATTCTCAATTCAAAACAAGATATAGCCGTAATGTATGAAGATCGTCAACGTTATTGCCTTGTTTGTTGTTAGGATTATGATGTTACTAAATAGATGTTAATAATACACCACACTTTTCAATTCTGGCAGAAATTATTATTTGGTTGAGTTTAACCCGAATTTTTGAAAATAAATTGCTTCCTGCACGAGAAAAAAGAAAAATAATTTGAGCCGCTTGTCTTTGATTGATGTCACAATGACAGTTCCAGAGTTTAGGTTACAAAAGTTTGACGATATATAAACGTAAGTCTGTATATGTCATTAACTTTATAACATATTAGCATATCCTTGGGATTGTAACTACGGACGTGAACCTAGAGGGTTCACTATATAGGGGAGAACACGTACAAAAATACACAGCAGTCAGTCCGACCTTACATAGAGTAAGTTTCAAACTGCACATGTCTGTTTACGCTGTACACAATAAACAGCAGGTGAAGGTTGCCCTTGAAAATACATAGAAGTGGACTTTGGCCGTGGGTCTCCGGGATCAAAAGTTGCGCAAGACAGGAACTTATGCCCGGCGGCCGTTGGAGCGTGCGTTTCGAAACTGACGTGGCTACAACTTCCCGTGCGTCAAATTGTAACTCAAATGAGTTTAATTAAAGTTTGGTGAAATGTAATTATGAGTTGCTAGCAAACGTCGTCCGCTGCATTCAGGTAGATATTACTTTCTGCGTCTGCTGGTGAAGATTGGGAGCAGCGGTGCGGTTCATGAAAGTTTGGGACTGGAGCTGCAGACAAAGACATCTGAGTTGCTTTAGAAGTGTGTCATATGATTCAAAATATTTGCTCATTACCGTAAAGTATCTTATAGCATGCTTAATTTTATATATCAACTTACTTATTCTACTTGAAATTTGGACATTGAAGATTTGCTTCATCGCATTCATTTTCCCTCTCCATGGTGCGAGCGTGTTCGAAATCAATAACGAATGAGAAAAATTTGAAAAATTGTCTTTGGAAATAAGGAACTTCAGCGTCAAAAATAACAACTAATAAAAATTTTTCCTTTCTGTGGGAAACCCGTAGTTGCACAGCAGCAGATGGACACTTGGACAGGCCTACGTTATCTTGCCTCAGCCTTGCGTGGAGTATGTCCGTGATCATCACACAGAATTACGGACTTTGATGCTCTAACAGCTCCTCGTCGCCAGTCCTTTCATGTGCAATAATAACTTAATGAACTCGCCTCGAATTTGAGCCAGTCTGTTGATTCGGAGTTGCCTTAAGTCTTGGATTTACTGAAGTATGGCTCTTGCGCAATAAGTTAGCATTAATATGAAGCAACTGGCAACATTAGGAAAGTTTCTCACGTGCTCGAGTGTGAAGGTTTAGAAGCTTCATAATTTCCCGTAAGAACTGTCGTAAAGTTTGGAAAGCAACGAGGCGTTCTATCGATAAGCGGGTCTGCTCTCCGTTAACTGCGCCTACTTGTTGGCCGTGAAGCGAGCTTAATGATGAAGTCAGAAGTTTGGGCGGTGGCAAATATCAGCGACCGTACTGATGATATCTTCGTGTGAGGGTCTGCCTGTTTCTTCTGGAGGGAGTTTGGGACCTGCCTGTCTCGACCTTCAGGTAATGTTAGGGCGGCATGTCGGTCTGTCTTTCCCGATTCTTCGATTCTTTTTAACGATGGGTCTACAGCAGACCTGCCTTTCCCTACCGGCCTCAGCCATTGGCTGATGGGTAGTCTGCATTGAACTGCACTCTTTAGCTACATGCAGAATGGCGGCTTATATCTCCTTGCAGGTTGTAGCATGGGTTTGGGACCTGCATGCCTCACCATAAAGGTATAAGCAATGGGTCCATGGCCTGCGTGATTTTCCCTGCAGGCGATAACAAATTGTTCATAGCTTCCTGCCTTAATATTGAGTTCATGTCCCGCCTGCCTCTCGCTACTGGCCCTAGCATTGGGCTCATGGCTATCTGTCCCCTCTTTCTTTCTCTTTCTGCTGGTCTTTCTAGTGCATTGATTATCTGCTTCCCTCTTTCTGCTAACGTTTAGATTAGGTTCATTGTCTCCCTGCCTCTCTCTGCTGGCTTTCGCATTGAGAATAAGTTGGGCTTATAATACCAGTGAGCATATTTATATTTGTCTGGATGTTGAATTTTGGTTATGAAAAGAGAACTCCGACATACACGAAAAAATTCTCTACCAAATTTAATTGAACATTTATACCAGATTTTCATTTATGGTTTTGAGAACCAAAATCCAATTTCTTAATTCGTTCTAAAGATAGTACACATAACCAGAGCTTTTAGCCTTCGAAAATACAATAGAATGTTCTTGGTTAAATTATTCGGCGACGTCACTTGGAGAGTTCCTCTGTGCGTGTAGAATCACTCCAATTCCGCCCACGCCATACTGTCACTGGTGGATGACCTCGTCGAACCTTTTGGAATTTGGTGTTGGAAGTCCTCAATATTGAAGACCTTCATTGTGAAGACCTCAATTTGATGCTTCGTAATTGTGAAGTTTGGCGGCAATTGCACTTTAATTATTGAGAGCATTCATGCTTTGCTACACCGGCCTCTGTTCTGCACCGCCTTCCTCGGTCATCACGTCAACAATTTTTTTTTTGTATGGTGAAACGTTGCCAATTGGCTCAGAGAAGTAGACCAATCACATTATTTTCAAAATTTGTGTTGGTCGCTGACTGGTCCCCGTCAACTCGAATTCTGTGCACTCATGCCACCATTGAGGCAACAAAAACAGTTTGTGCTTAATGAAACGTTGCCACTCAATATATCCCCTAAATACAGGGATAACAGCTTCATTTTCGGAATTTCTGGTTGGCCGGTAACAATTCAATGTTGATTAAAAGCAGAATACTGCAGTTTCGTGCAGAGCTTCGGGAACCTTTATGAAGGACCCTCTGACCTGTCCAGGGCACTCTGGAACGATGATTTCGGCGTGTCGTTTGTGCGTGGGTTGAGAACAAATTCATTCCAGCCTGTAGTGTTCTTTGTTAGCTGACAAGAAGGACTATCATAAGTCCTTGTTAGCTTCCTAACTTGCACTGTGGAAGGCAAAATTTCAGTGTTACTCCCAATGATGCAACGGCCTTGAAAATAATAGATTCAAGGACTGTGAAAACGTATTTGAAGAGCTAAGGGGACTACTGCAGTGATGCATTTGGTTAGATCGAAGCGAAGACTTAAATTATCGAAGGACACATTGTAGCTTTCGGTACATGACGCTGCATTAAATAGCGGTAGAAATCATTGGGCTGCCTAGAGAAGACAATCTTATGAGTAAATATTATTGTCATATATGCGAAAAAGTTCCCTGATAGCGAGTAGCTTACCATATTGAATTATGTGGCAAAACATCTAGTTTGAATCATACTGATAATTTTCACAGTTACGATTAAGAGCGCAGGGCTGTTTAAATAAGTATATATAGCCTACTACCACACATTAGTTGTGAAGGGAAAACGCAGGTTTGCCCCCATTGATGCTCCACTTTCCCCGTGATATGTACAGTAGATGAAATGCCGTTTAGACAAGTTTTCCATCTTGGTGAATTGGGAAATCATTTTATCCCTAAATTACAAGTTAAATTCATGTACAGCGTGCTGCAATTTTAGTTGAAGTGGAATTACCGTTTAGGCGAGCTTACCAACTCCGTGGATTTCTTTGCATTTTCAACCTAAAACCCAATTTTAGTTGAACGTCTTAGATTTATTAGGATAAGTTTCATTTTTATTTCTTGTGCTACTGCAAAGTTTATGATCTTCGTGAAATCTCCTTGAAATTTAGTTGAAGAATTATTTAGTTAACTAAATCGGTATTCTTAAGAATAAAACTAGGCGTTGAACTAGCCATTGACGAACGTAGCGGCAACAGTACAGCGGGACCAAATGTTGTGCATGCAAAAATCCATAAAATGTACAAGCTAAGCATCTCTTACCCCCTATACCTTATGCGGCGAAAATAATGCATGAGGGAGAAATTCCTTTCAGCTACGAGCACGCAATGATCTCACCTTTCCTAAAGCTGGAAAAAGCATGGATCCAGGTAATTATGGACCTGTCTCCCTAACTAGCCACGTAGTGAAGACTTATAGAAGGGTGTTTAGGATACACCTAGTACATCATTTAGAGAGCAATAACATGCTTGCATCAAATCAACGTGACTTTCGCTCTAAACGTCCAATAAATTTGCAGCTGCTTGAGCATTATGACTCTATTCTACACCTGCTTTGCCAATGCAAAAGTGTGAACGTAATATACTTTGATTTTGCAAAAGCATTCGATAAAATAGACCATGTAATACTATTGCTCAAGCTCTCCAACATGGGCATCTGTGGAAAATATCTTAGCTGGATCGAAGCTTTCCTGACAAACCGCCGAACCCAAAGCGCAATAATAAATCATTAAGTGTCCAAGCGACAGTTGGTACGCAGTGGGGTACCACAAGGTACTGTGCTTGTTCCAATACTCTTCCTCATCATAATAGGTGATATGGGGGCACCAATGCAAGTTTGCCGTTCCCTCATCGTTCGTTGATGACACGCGGATATTAGCAGCGGCACAATCAATGGCGGACGTACGGAATGTGCAACTAGACCTAACCAACATCTTTCTCTGGATTTCGGCTAACAACATGACCTTCAACGAAGCAAAATTTGAACTGTTACGATACGGAAAACTCTTCCCTTACTGAATCTACGTCTTAAACTACGAGAGATGGGAACGAAATCGAAAGGAAGCAAATTTTAAGGGAACTTTAGGTGAGAATACGAGATAATGCCACTTTTGAAGATCACGGGGCTCGAGTTTTTACCATAGGCAAGAAATGGATCGGATGGGTGCTTCAAACTTTCCCTTCAAGAGAGGCAGACACTGTGCTCACCATATGGAAGCAACTGATACTGCCGAGGATTGAATTCTGTTCACCTCTTTGAGCCGAACAAATGGAAAGACTTAAAGCGCCTCGAGGCTATCCAGATATCGTTCACTGTTAAAATCCTGGGCCTGCAAGATTTAAACTATCACGAAAAACTTGCCCAGCTTCAAATTACTCCATTCAAAGGAGAATCGAGCACTTTACGATTATATATGTTTGGAAAATACCAGAAGGAACTACTGTCGACGTCGATGAGTGAATCCAGGCCGGACACTCAGACCGAATTGGTCGCATTTGTGAAGTGCAAATTCCGATCAAAGCTGGTGGTGATGCAATAGTCACGAAGTATTGTAACGGTTTCGTGGCCTGGATGCCGAGGTCATTCAATAAAATGCCACGTCAAACTCGGAATGTCACCGGTACAGAGACTGCGAAGTTTAAAAACTTACTGGACGCATGCTTATGTACATGGCAGTGCTTGATAAACCAGCTGTGCGGCTACGTGAATTGTGGTGATAACTCGCTGTTTGCCATCCCGCTGGTCACGGACTGCAGTATCACCTCTGCACAAGATTGGTGGCGTGCATAACGCCACCTGGACCTCGTCCGAAGAATCATCAAGGTGATCAAGGTAATCCAGATATTTATTCGTTCTACTACAGTAAGTTCAGATGACATTTTAGGGTTACCGTACGTCGGCAATTACAGGCCCTTACAACCTTATAAGCATTTATCAAGTAAATTTTATGATCAATTGGCCAGCTTCAGTGTCACAAAAGTAATAGTATTGCTTTCCTGGCAGTGATTCATATTTACGTCAGTAACTTTAAAACTGGTTAGGCATAGGCAAATTCTCCTTAAAACTCGCAATACTCTTTGAAGCAATATTTATAAGGTCCCTAAAACTTGTAACACTTTCTGAAGCAAATCTTAGGGAGTTGCTGCACTTGGCAAAATTGCCCTGCGAGGTGTGAGTGACGCTCTGGGGATACAAAGCTCCTCAATAATCGCCCAGATCAGAACGTGCTAGTTTGATTCCCCAAGCTGGTGTTATCTTCAGGTACAGAAGTAGGTGTGCTGCGTCGACGCCCCTTAAAGTTCAGTGGATATCATCGATGTGCGCTTGTTGACAGAAAAGTCATCAATTTGCTAGAAAGCGATTGGAAAAATTGTTATCCAGTGCTGCCCTGGCAGGGTCCAGGGATATTAATAAAGTTTCTTCAAGAGCGTGCAGCCAATTTGATGATTTTTGTTCTCTTGAGCATGGTTCACAAATTGTGACGTACTGGGGGAATTAGCAGCTGGTTGTCTCCAAGCGCAAACTTCACAGCTGGCGTAGCTAAACGTCGTGATTCTTTCGCTACAAACAGTACCCCTTCCTGTGCTTGTTATTAATAAGTCTGAATCGTTAAAGCAGCCTTTCGTTTTCGTTCTACGAGCATTCTCTTGGTAATTCGCAGTAATCGCTCTACATATTACCCATATTTTGCATGTTTTTAGTTACAAGTTGCACATAGAAGAATAATATTTAGGCGTTAGTTTTCAATAGGAATATGGAAATTTTATAATACATACAATTTTTCACATTCCTCCCCTAGATGATTTATCACTTGCTTTTTTCCTTTTATTAAAACTATTTTGTTACATCAACTAAAGAAATACGCAATAACAGTGCTAATCTATGAACATATCACTTTTCTTTTTCCAAAATTTGTTGGGGCTTTGACTTTTGTCAACAAGTTTATTGTTGCAAATTTAATTTACAAACAACGCAAAAGGCTACACTCTCTCTAAAACTTTCATACACGTCTTAGTTAAATCTGTTTTTTACCCCAGAAAAGATGCGTTTTGTATGTGCCATATTTTCCATTTTTGATAACCAGTGGGAAACATTCAAGGCCTTCAGGGGATGTTCTTTGAGCAATATTTTGTCTTGTACTTCTAGTTTGTTTTCATGTTAAATCAGATAGCTCTTTGATTGTGATTCGTAAGGTACTTCGGTAATTTTGAAGTGTAAGCTTGTAGTGTACGTCCAGTCCAGTCTAAAGTTTTAAATTCAGATAAATTTACTGTTACGTTAAGTCGACGTGTTGCTCAATCGTAAACTTTCATTTCAGTGTTGTATCGGAATTTTTATCATTGACTCCGTTCCAATGAGTTTGATGGCAGTCATCCAGTTCCAGTGAATTTGAAGTTTTTTTTTACTGTAGCCGAAAATTTCGTTCCATGCTTTACAACAAGGGCTACTCTTTACCGGCACTCCAGCGATCGCTTCATTACACGCCACGGACAACTCGATATCATGGGAATTGGGGGCAACCCGCGGGCGTGTAATTCGCTGCGCTCTGTAAATGCGGCGAAATCGGTTGTCGAGCGAAGAGTTCGACCATTCGATGGCCGACGAAAGTAATGTAGAAGAAGGTACTTGAATGATTTGTACCGCGAACTGTGGGAAATGACGTTTCTGGGTGGACAGTGTGCAAAGTTGCTTGAATGGCTTGTGTTGCGAGTAGTTTGATAGTTGGATGTTATAGGTACCTATACCGTAGATAATGCGAAGTTACTTAGAGCGTTTGTTCTGCTGACAGTGGCATTTGGCAGTGGTTGACTACTATAAAGTTTCTAAATGTTTTTTTCCTTAAGATAGGTGGAATACGATGCCAGATGAATCTAACTATAAAGTTCGTAAATGGCACGTACTGCGAAGAAATAGATTTTGCTGCCACGGACGAGCATCATGCAGAGGTACAATTAAAGTCTTAGACGAAACTACAGCGGTTTCGAAAGTAACGTACATTGAACTTATCGTGTTTAGCACCAAATTACAGTGCAGCAAACTTATCGTGTGCCACCAAATTGCAGCCCTAGTTAAAGAAATCGTATTTAGCTTATTTTTGTGTTAATTCAAACTCCACTGTGTAGTCGAACTTATCCAGTTGAACTGAGCTACAGCCCACGCTGAAAATGGCGCATCGAGTTAATCATGTCAAACGCTGCTGCAGCTCCCGCTGAAAGTAACGTAATCGAAGTTATCGCCTTGAACCAAACTGCAGCTCTGTCGAAAGAAAGCTCTATTTGGGCTCTCACTTAAGCGCATTTTGCTGGATATTTTTTTGAGGGCAGGAGATGGGGAGGGAGACATAATTTTGCTGGAGAAGCCGCCGATGGTCGCACTAACTTATTGGTTCTGGGAACTTGCGCAATAAATCTTTGCTGCTGGAGAACTTGATTAAAGAAGCAACAGGCGTGGCAGCCGTAGAAAGCCTCCTCCTTAGACAGATGATCCTCCAGAATGAAAATTCTTTTGCAGAGGCAGTACGAGGACGAGCGCACGTTTATACGAGCTCTTGATTAATTGACGCGGCCACAATCTCTTCCACCTGCCTGGCTTCGGCGCTACCGGAAAATTGCGAATGATGTTCTGTTTTTGGAGAGGATCGCGCGGCGGCGCTCATTGGGGAGGACGCAGGCGAGTTTTTGCGCGGAAATGAAGTTCGTTGAATTTTTGAATTACTACTCGGAATTCTCTGCTATTTTTCATTAAAAACTATCATGCGTAGACTTTAGGTGTATGCGGCAAAAAATTTTGTGTCGGATTGAAATTCTCTGGATTTTTACAGTCCGTTGCAAATGGAATTGCTGTTTAACTAGATCGAAGTCTACTTGCAGAGGTGGATCAGGTTGCATTTAGCAAAGTTTTTTTCATTTAACTGGTAGCTTTCATTTCAAGAGAGCTCCAAATTCAAAATTCTTCTCTGTTTGATTATCTATGGTAATGCTTTCGTTGTTTCAATTGAAGCTGATGTGTACAAGATAGCTGATATGGCAGTAGATGTGGCCCCAGATTGACGTATGACTAATTACTACAACCAATCATTATAAAGGTAAAGTCAACTTGACCGCACCCTCCACTGGGAAACGTACACTTACTGGTTTGTGCTGTAGGTATAGGCCAACTGGCCCCAGAGGAGTAAGTACGGCTGCAATCGACCATGGGTCGTTAAGAACTATGGTGTCATAGACGGAGGGTTCAACGACCCGCGCCCCTGCCCTCCCATTTCTGGGTAAGCTAAGTGTCTCCTCGGTAGCTGAGCATACCAAACAACTTTGTTGATTCAGCGGACAAGATGCCACAAAAATCGCTCGGCTTGCTCGGCGCTTGATCTAGGTTCTCTCTCTCTAGTACACCAGTGCAGCACGCAAGGCTGCTGCTACCGTGGGTAGGAATGCTTTATATCTTGATCTTGAGACACTCATTGTCGCTTGCGTGCCTTGTATTTGTCCAACTTATATAATTTCACTGTTTTCTTTCATTTTAAGAAAAAGATCACGCATGAAGATTCTGTATATTTGCCCAGTAATTCGTCACAATTTTCCTTGCAACTGCTCCCTTCTTTTTCATCAAATGCTGGCTTGTAACGCATTAGAGAAACGGCTCTGAATTTTCCGCGAGATAAATGTCCTGTAGTTCCTACGTGCAACTAAGAAGTGCTTTTTATTGCTACGTACTGAAATGTTTTGACGTCGTAGCACATTCGAAGTCCTACAAACAATTTTAGGCGTAGCATATACAGTATACTCTCCACAGCATTCCCATAATCTTTATGTTATGGAGTCGAACAGTGTAGAAAATAATAGATAACAAAAAGTCGAAAAACTAAGCTCATTCAGCTTCAAACATCAATTAATGAGTAAGCGGATGATGAAAAATAAAGATATATGAATACTGGATTCTTCGCGGAAATTCACTACCCTCTGCATTGCTCCATTTTAGTCGACAACTGTCTAGCCAGCACTGAGTTGCGAACAGACATAGCGGACACACGGTAAACACTCCACAATTTTGCCTATAAGGCCTCGCATTCGCTTAGCTTCAACAGGCTGTAAAAATTTGAAGCAAGACTAACTCTGCCGATCTCCTTATAACATGTTGACGAAAAGTGCGTTATATCCGGAGCGAAGTGATAATATACCGTATTGTGGCTAATACTAGAGGGCCCAGCCGTAAAAAATGACGGCAAAAATTTTGTGATTGAGCTTTTTATTGTTTCGGTTCCCAGTATAGGTTTAGCTGTATTATAGGTCTCATCCCTGCAGGCCTGATCTTCCATTAGTGAAACGCAAGCTGTACAACCATGAGTTTTGCGACAGCAATATATCCTCCTGCAAGATAAGGAGTGAATATCAGCTTGGGAGTGATCAAACGTTTAGCTGCTCTAAGAAAATATAGTTCAGTCAAAAGAATACACGGGAAATACCCAGCGCTCACCGTATTGTGGATACCAACTGATTGTTGAACAACCAGCGTCGAACTTTGGCTGCGATGTAAATTCAACATTAAAAAGCGTCAGCTCAGCGTGAAGATTCAACTACTACGATATCATTCAGCAATGAAAGTGGGGATCCAGAGGCTGGGAATCCAGAGCACGGGATCCAGAGGCCGGAGATTTAGAGCTATATTTGTCACCGGTACTCCAAGCGCTGAAATTGTATGGTAGGTATATCAACTTGTTTTTCACTTCTGTATTTTCTCCTATTAAACTCTTTAACTGCGTGACGGAGAGACGGACCAACATTGGCGCAAGCAAGAGAGCAAGGGAGCAAAAGAGCAAGCAAGCAAGCGACCAACAACTGTGTTTTATTATATAGTGGATAATCCACGATATAATAAAACCCAGTTGTTGGTCGCTTGCTCCCTCCCTTGCTCCAATGTTGGTCCGTCTCTCCGTCACGCAGTTAAAGAGTTTAATAGGAGAAAATTTAGAAGGGAAAAACAAGTTGATATACCATACAATTTCAGCGCTTGGAGTACCGGTGACAAATATAGCTCTGGATCTCCGGCCTCTGGATCCTGAGCTCTGGATCCCCAGCCTCTGGATCCATAGCCTCTGGATTCCCGCTTTCATTGCTGAATGATATCGTAGTAGCTGAATCTTCACGCTGAGCAGACGCCTTTTTATATTGAACTAGTGCACCAAACGCCACCCTTGTGTTGAATAAGACATGAAAGTATGCATTTCAAAATATCTTACCATCTTCTTGAAAAAGTTCACAATACTCCAAATTTCACCATGTCCACAAAATCCACGAAGTTCACTAATTAATTGCACAGAAGCAAACAAGTTCACAAAGGCCCGTGACCAGGCCTTCACAGCCGTGGGAATTCCCGGGCTCGTATCCTAGATACGGTTTGGCAAATAAAATTACGGTGCCTTGGATTATTTTCTTCAGTATTAGATAGGGAAAAATAAGGCTTCGGACAGACGGACGGACGGACGGGCGGACTGACAGACTGCTCTCTTATTATAGTATAGATTTACTTCGCAGCCAAAGTTTACGCTGGAGGTTCAACAATCAGTTGGTATCCACAATACGGTGAGCCCTGGGCATTTCCAGTAAATTCTTTTGACTGAACGATTATTTTCTTAGTGCAGCTTAACGCTTAATCAATTCCAAGCTGATATTCACTCCCTATCTTGCAGGGGGGATGTTTTGCTATCGTAAAACTCATGGTTGTACAGCTTGCGCTTTACTAATGGAAGATCAGGCCTGCAGGGATGAGACCTGTAATACAGCAAAACCTATACTGGGAACTGGAACAACAAAAAGCTCACTCACAAAATTTTTGTCGTCGTCATTTTTGACGGCTGGGCCCTCTAGTAATTTTTTATAATCGTGGCGTAGTTCATGCATATAGTATGTTACAGGGTGCCCTAAGGCAGTCCTAGAGCTGCAGCCTACTCGCCTGAGTTGGGTTAACAAGTTGTGACTGCTAACCGTCCGAATGTTGTAGGAAGTTCTCGAAAACCCACGCGTGTGTATACCAAAAGTTACTAAAATGTTGGCCGCCAAGTCAGGCTGCACAGCAGTTCTCGCGAATAAAGGTTCGGGTAGATATCAAAATTTGGAATAAAATAAAATATTGAAAGCATTAAGCCCCCGAAAAGCTATAATTTTTTGTCTTATATTTTTTTTATTTACATCGTTTGATTGTTGTATTGCGTCAATGCAATAGACAATGGCTTATCTGCCCAAAAAAGCTAAAATGTTGGCCGTAATGTGAACTGACATAGCAAGTGTCACTGAGAAAATTTCTGATATTCTGCTGAATTTTGAGTGAGCAACGACTCTGAAATCAGTGCACTGTTTCGTTGTTTAAACAAGCTCAACGCACGCTGGAACGTTGTGAAGTGAACACACGGGACAGAAAAAAAGTTTGCAGCGATCTTTATGCTTTTCTGTGTTTAAATGGAGACGCGTTGGGATAGTGAATGTAGGAATAGTGCTTCATTTGACTGTCGCGTGAACCCCCTTAAAGGCGCACCAATGAGCTGGGAGACGCACCACTGAGCCTGAAGGCGGACCACTGAGCCTGAAGGCGCACCATTGAGCCTGAAGGCGCACCATTGAGCCTGAAGGCGCACCATTGAGCCTGAAGGCGCGCTACTGAGCCAGAAGGCGTGCCATTGAGCCTAAAGCTGCGCCACTGAGCCTGAAGGCGTACCACTGAGCCAGAAGGCGTACCACTGAGCCTGAAAGCGTACCACTGAGCCTGAAGAC
>LQNS02277998.1:17556112-17567986 GCA_001587735.2 Parhyale hawaiensis
CCACTGAGCATGAAGGCGCTCCACTGAGCCTGAAGGCGCTCCACTGAGCCTGAAGGCGTACCACTGAGCCTGAAGGCGCTCCCCTGAGCCTGAAGGTGCGCCACTGAGCCTGAAGGCGCGTCACTGAGCCTGAAGGTGCGCCACTTAGCTTGAAGGCGCACCACTAAGCCTGAAGGGGCGCCACTGAGCATGAAGGCGCGCCACTGAGCCTGAAGGCGCTCCACCGAGCCTGAAGGCGTACCACTGAGCCTGAAGGCGTTGTCATATACCTCACTAATTTTGTGGAATTTGTATGAAATGGCGAGGGTCTTGTTTTAGGTCTATTCCAGCTCTACAGAAAGTCCGAAGCTAAACATCCAGGGGATGCAAAATAAGAGCAGATTTTGGAATTTCGACTTTAACTTCTCTCTCCAACCTACATCAACAGACAAGGTTAAGGAAACATGGTTACGGTTAAGGCAATTATTGGTCATCTGTTAATGCTAAAGTACCGGCACAATTCACGGTAGCCGGCTATTCACCCTTCCTATTGAGGATCCCTAATATTAACCCCCACTAATCACCAGCCCAAATTAGACACTAAATACATCGTGGTAATATCAGAATACTCGACTTATCACTCGCCGGGTCTTCTGTTGGCTCAAGCCCTAAACGGACTTGGCGAGCTGTATCACTGCACAACCTATCGATATGGTTTCGTTCGAGGGTCTGCCGTCTCATCGCAAAAATCTACGCTCACGGGGCCACCGCACTGTTAGGCTTATCCTTTTTATAAAATTGTACAACTTCTGAGTAAAGTTTTGAAAAGCTTCTTATTGTAATGAATTAACTTGATCAAAATTATGAATATTCTTGCCTTGCTATGGGAAATAAATCACATAAATTTTAAGCAATTAAACTAACTGGCAACTCTTGCTGTCTTTGTATTCCTTGAAGGCACCCCCAGTTATGTGGAGATCAGCGAGGCTGGGGTAGCCCGCAGTTCTCTGTCAGCTTGACCGTTATTTCCCAGCTATTTTGAACGAAATCGCCCTGAATTAACACAATATTCTAAATATGTAGAGTTATGAGCAATCTAAATAATAATTTGTACATTTCGTAAATAGGTGTTGGAAGGGCGTAATCAATATTTTGAACATTTCGTAAACAGACCCTATGAGTAACATTAACATCATATTGGGCAATTTGATAAAGGGACGTTTTGGGGCGAGATGTCAGGGGCACTAGAAAATAAAACGCCGTGCTTATGACACCGTACCACTGAGCCTAAAGGCGCTCCACTGAGCCTGAAGGTGCGCTACTGAGCCTGAAGGCGCACCACTGAGCTTAAAGGTGCGCCACTGAGCCAGCGCCACTGAGCCAGAACCTGAAGGCGCACCACTGAGCCTGCAGGTGCACCAATGCATCCAGGCGCACCACTGAGCCTGAAGGCGCTCCATTGAGCCTGAAGGCGCACCACTGAAACTGAAGGCGCACCAATGAGCCTGAAGGCGTGCCACTGAGCCTGGAGGCGTACCACTGAGCCTGAAGGCGTGCCACTGAGCCTGAAGGCGCGCCACTGAGCCTGAAGGCGTACCACTGAGCCTGAAGGCGCGCCACTGAGCCTGAAGGCGCTCCACTGAGCCTGAAGTTGCGTCAGTGAGCCTGAAGGCGTACCACTGAGCCTGAAGGCGCGCCACTGAGCCTGAAGGCGCACCACTGAGCCTGAAGGCGCTCCACTGAGCCTGAAGGCGCTCCACTGAGCCTGAAGGCATACCATTGAGCCTGAAGGCGTACCACTGAGCCTGAAGGCGTACCACTGAGCCTGAAGGCGTACCACTGAGCCTGAAGGCGCGCCACTGAGCCTGAAGGCGCGCCACTGAGCCTGAAGGCGTACCACTGAGCCTGAAGGCGCGCCACTGAGCCTAAAGGCGCTCCATTGAGCCTGAAGTCGCGTCATTGAGCCTGAAGGCGTACCACTGAGCCTGAAGGCGCGCCACTGAGCCTGAAGGCGCAGCACTGAGCCTGAAGGCGCGCAAATGAGCCTGAACGCGCACTGCTGAGCCTGAAGGCGCACCACTGGGCCTAAAGGTGCGCCACTGAGCCAGAACCTGAAGGCGCAACACTGAGCCTGCAGGCGCACCAATGCATCCAGGCGCTACCACTGAGCCTGAAGGCGCTCCACTGAGCCTGAAGGCGCACCACTGAGTCTAAATGCGCGCCACTGAGTCAGAAAGCGTGCTACTTAGCCTGGAGACGCACCACTGAGCCTGAAAGCGCACCACTGAGCCTAAAGGCGCGCCACTGAGCCTAAAGGCGCGCCACTGAGTCAGAAGGCGCGCCACTGAGCCTGAAGGCGTGCCACTAAGCCAGAAGGCGCACCACTGAGCCTAAAGGCGCGCCACTGAGCCAGAAGGCGCATCACTGAGCCTGAAGGTCCACAACTGAGGCTGAAGGCGGACCAATGCATCCAGGCGCGCCACTGAGCCTACAGGCGCACCAATGAGCCTGAAGGCGCACCACTGAGCCTGAAGGCGCACCACTGAGCCTATAGGCGCACCAATGAGCCTACAGGCGCACCAATGAGCCTAAAGGCGCGCCACTGAGCCAGAAGGCGCATCACTGAGCCTGAAGGTCCACAACTGAGGCTGAAGGCTCACCAATGCATCCAGGCGCACCACTGAGCCTGAAGGCGCACCACTGAGCCTACAGGCGCACCAATGAGCCTACAGGCGCACCACTGCATCCAGGCACACCCCGTTTGACCACAGCAGCTAAGGCTTCCCAGTATAAAACTTCAGAGCTCCGGCGAATATTGTGCCAAATTGGAATTCATAGAATTTTTACTCTCGACTATTTTTAATTATTTTATCGGACAGTAATAGGCAGTGTGCGCTGTTTAAAAACAGTAAAGAATTTTTGCGCCAGACTCCACTGCGTCAAAGCTCTGCATGTTAACTTGAATTCTCTTTCACTTCACTTTAAAGGCTCCCATTTACTAGTCTGAAGAGACAGTAATGCATTTTCTCTAAGGGTGAAGCTCACCCAAGTTTGAAACGAATTTTTTTTGGTTGCATTGCGTGCGGTGCCCGGGCCCGTGCACCTGAGAGCATCAATCAATTTTGTTAACTTCAATTCATCATAAGCTAGCATGCAACTGCTTTTCTTTTTTCTTTCGTCAGAATCCATAGTATAGCATTCATTCGTATAGGAGTGAATTTTGTTTCTGATTGAAATTCATTGATTTTGTCCATACCTTTCTTTGTGCTTCCCGATAAATATTTTCATGTGATGCTCGTGGGCAGCATGTGAGAGGAACATGCAGAGCTGCGTGATCATGTTCCACCGACGCATTAAAGCGATGCTATAGCAACTTCTGCGCTAAATGAACGTTGAAGAAATTTTGCTCGCCTCTATTTTTGCCGCTGCGCTCGATCGTTGCGAAAGATTTGCATAGGAGGAAATTTTTATCATAGAAGACTTTTCGTCTGGATGCTGTCCTTGAGGCGGTTCTGTACTGCTGCGTGTTTTGCTCTAGGTTCATTTAACTTTAAATTGAGTTCTTTTGGCATTAACTTTATATTCTGACGGGTATTTTGATCTCGTGGATGTGATATTTCAACTTTGGTACGATTTGAACGAATGTTGGTTTCCCACAATTTGCTATAGCGTACAAGCAAGAAAAACACAGTATTCTGAATTTACTTGAATGGTTGCATTTATATTTACTGTCAATGCGACGAAATGAAGAAATTAGAGTGTTATTTAAAAAAGATTACAACGAGTCGTCTCGAGAGTAATAACACTAATATACTTCTATCTCCAGATTCATATTTATTATGATTAGATTAGACTCAATTTACCTTTTTTTAATTTACGCATTCTAGGCGCCAGGCGCTATCATGCGGAATTTTATATTCAAACGAAGGCGAATTTCTTTCTACCGAAACCAGTCCAGTTTGATTCGAGTTTCTTAATGAAAAAAAATATATATATCTTACGTGCAGTTTCATCGCAATGAGATCGTCGCACAAGTACGTAAAGAAATGAGCGTGCTCTTAAGAATTACAGCGAAAATAATTTCCTTCGAAACTGGTTTCAATTTGACAAGAGCATCTCTGAAGGGCGTATAGAGATCGCGTGTTCTCAGGATCATCGGAGCCAATCAGAATTTCAGGTAAAATTATTTTCATTTTAGTCCGGCGAGTGCTTCACTCGAGTATGTACGAGCAGTGGCCATTTCGGCCACTGAACATACTGAAAGCTTCACTCCAGTGTGTATGTGTGCAGTGATGAACGTGTTCTTAAGACTCACTGTCGGCAATAATAATTTTCAGCAAGACTGTCCCGTTTTAGCCAATTGAGGAACCAATGTTTTTCTTGACATTTGTATTTAAACTTCATCACAGTGATGAAAAATGGGCATATATTACCTTGACGGGCGTGCACAATCGACGCTGCAAAGTTGTCTTCCAAAGATACACACACCATAGTTTGTTGGTGTTGGTGGTAGCTAGTGGTGGGTGCTGTGGAACGCACGATTCCGGTGAAGATAAACGGTCGGGCCTGGAGGAGGTATTTGAGATACGGCGCTAGTTCAAATACGAGTGTAGCGGGTGCGAGTCTTATAACTGGAGGTACAAGTGCTAGTATATCTAATTACGTAAATAATTATAAAACACTTATAATATTGATTGCTTAACACAGTGCACACAATTTTAGCTATTATGCGTAGGGAATAAACTGAAAGAAGCTCGGAGATTTCAAAACAATAATGCTTCCATTTGTTATTTCCATTCATTATTAATATGGAAAAAGTTCTGTGACTGTTAAAAACACTGCACTGCAGCTTACATAAGTGACGGATGGATACAAAAATACCTATATAATGTTTGTGCACAACTGCCACTGGTGGGCTGCCGGCGAATGCATCACAGCCGAAGCGTTACGTTCGAGTGCCTATCTGCTGGGTAGAGCGCCACTGACTACGGAGGAATGTTTCCTCTAAAATGCAAATTTTTTAATAGTTTTCATATGGAGCGCTCTTATAAAATTGTCTGTGCGTAGCGTTTGGCTATGCCTGTCGCAGGGGCTTATCAGTCCGAGGAGCTGTGGCTTGAGCAGGTAGTTTGTGGTAGTTTCTTATAAAGGCAATTAGCGGCGCTGCTGCACATGGTCAAGGACGGCAATTGATAAAGCAATATGTGGTATATTTCGAAAGAAAATAACAAAAAAAACGGATAGTAAAGATTTCGCGGTTTTACCTATCGAAGAAGAAAAATAACATAAATTCGTATATATTTAATTGAATAATTACGAAATGTAATGCGCAGTACACTTTCCAATCGTTGTGTTGTACTTATGTATCTGGTGCTGATAACAACTTGTTCTGTATATTTACAGTTGATATTGGGTAAATAGATTTCAACGTCATTGATTTCTTTGGTAAAGACCTTAACTGACCTCGGTGAAACTTTTCTCTGTAGAAAGGAAGCTTTAGTACGCCGTAAGATATTACCAGTCCCTGCTGGTGGCGAGCGTAATTTCGACTGGTATTTTTTGCACCTTGGAATGACTCCCTGCAGCCCTTGTAACATACAAATCATAGACTGGAAGCTCAAGTGGACTATCTACCCAATAAAATCCCAAATTTGAGCACCGTGTCTGCCAAAGTGTACTACTTCCCACAAACGCTCGTGCATAGACCACCCCATACATTGACTGGGCACTATGACCCCTAAGACAGATTTCGGTCCCGCAATTGGGCCTGACTGCACGGTGCCGCAGACGCATTGTTATATGTTCTCCCATTATTTATTCATACTTTGTTTAGCTATTTGAATTAATTCTATTGCATTCAGTAATGACTGGTAAGCCTGTACATACTTCGAAAGCTTCTATACGCAACAAATTCATAAAAATGTTAAGGCTTGAAGTGTAATTACGTAGAACAACTATTTATGATTTCCTTTGACATATGCAGTGAACTAAAACTATTTCGCAATAGTTTGTGAAATAAAGTTTCATTTTGTAGAACAGAAACTTCTCAAATTCGTGGTATGCTCGATTTGTAATGAAATGCCACGTAAACAGCTGATGAAAATGTCTTAACGGAATTTATTTGGTATACGGGCCAAGCAAGATGATCAGAACAGATAGCAGAGCTGAAAGGTGAGTCGGAGCAGCTTGCAGACATGGAGTGATAAAAGCCTGGTAGCAGTGAAGTGATGACGCACTGGCTGCCATGAAGTGATCTAGCATTGGAAGCAGTCAAGTGGTATAGCATGGCGGCCGTAAGTTATCCGAGTAATAAAGCACTGGCTGCCATGAAGTGGAGTAGCATTCAGCATTGACAGCAGTGAAGTGATACAGTATTGATTCCCGTGAAATGATATAACATCTTCAACAGTGAAATGATGTAGCATTGACAGGCTGAGAGTGATTTAGCATTGGCAACTGTGAAGTGATGTAGCATTGGCAGCTGTGAATTGATCTAACATTGGCAGCTATCAAGTGATCTAACATTGACAGCTGTAAAGTGTTCTGACATTGGCAGCTGAAAGAAGTGATCTAACATTGGCAGCGGTGAAGTGATCTAACATTGGAAGCTGTGAAGTGATCTAACATTGGCAGCTGTGAATTGATTTAACATTCGCAGCTATGAAGTGATCTAACATTGACAGCTGTGAAGCGATGTAATGTAAGCCACCATGGAGTAATTTACCTCCGGCAACCATGAAGTGATGTAACATTGTTATCTATTAAATCTTATATGTAATGGAGACAACTATGAAGTGATGTAACCTAGTCATCTGTTAAATTATATAATGTAGGCAACCATGAAGTGATTAAACATAGAAGGCTAATCCATTAAATCATGTAATATTGGCAACAATAAGATGTAGATACCAGAAACACATATAACATGAAGTGATCTAACGCTGACGACCATGCCCTGATGTCGTGTAGGGAACAACCATAAAGCCATTCAATTTAGACAGCCATAGAATGATTCAACTTACGCAACTATGAAAGTACTTCAACTTATGCAACCATTAATGGATGTAACATAGGCAACCATGAATTGGTGTAACGTAGGCAACCACAAAGTGGCGTAATATTCTTAGGTAGTAATGTGAAATGACATGGTGTAACTGTAGATGGTTCCTTTGATAAAGGGTTGTATCAGCGCCACAGTGTCGTTTTTATGTCTGTCCTGGTATCTTTATCTCATGGTTAATTATGCATTTTTAGCTCATGGCTACTAATGTGGTTTTATTCTGTAGTATTACTGTGGTTTTGACTAGGTTTTTTAGTATTCCTGGGATTTCTTAACCTTCCTTTCCTTGCGGCTATGGGAATGAGCTCTACCGAAGGCTCTACATACATCAATTCTAAGGTTATTGCTTCAAATCCGTCGTTGGAAAAACACTGAATTGTATGTTATGTTAAAGTACATTACATTTAGTATCTATGTGCTATTTTTTCTATAAAATTTTAATATTCCTGGAAATTATAATGAATTCTCTATTATTCATGGTGTCCGAAGGTATGATCAATATCGTCTACTAAAGATAGATGATTGTGAATTTAAATTCCCTGTTCTGCAACACATTCCCCACGGTACCATAGTGAAATTAATTTTTGTTTGAGGTCTTTGCGATTATTGGAACTCATTTTATTAAGACTTACGTAATTCGGCTTTCAGGCATAATTGCGAGAGGTCCGATTTCAGTGTCCAGTGTGGCTCGGGGATATAAGTGCATCTGAGGAGCCAGTGCACCGCAGCTGCAGCACCTGCCCAGAAATATGTAGGTAGAGATTGAGAAGGTGCAGGTTCCGGTGCAACATTAATATGAATAGATACTGTACAAAAAGTGCACCTAACGGGTTAGTATACTGCAGGTACCGCGTTAGAGTGCATGCAGGTGCAGTGCAAATAAGTGTAGGTACGAGTGCATCGTTGATACTCGTAAGTACACGTGGTGGGCAAGTGCACTGGCTGCATATAGTGCAAGACCATGCACGCGAACGATGTCGCTTCATGTGACAACCAATCAGGGCTCGAGGTTCTTTGAACAACTGCATGTGATTTGCCTTCTTTGATGTGCCCGATATATTGCTCCAGGCAGACCGATCGCCTTCCAAGAACGCTTTTGTGAGAACGTCGCCCTTGATGCTGCATTTTTACTGTTGACCTAATAATGTTTTATTGCCCCACGAGATGGCTGTCCGATTGTGACACGAGTGTCTATGTAAGAAAAAAAAAAAAGAAACGCACGGTCTTGGTCTTTTTTGAACCTTGATAGCATTCATATCTTCTTCCGCTTCATCTCTCTGTTGCTGTAGATCACCAGGAAGAGATCATGTCTGATATTCCAGGTCGTATCCAAAGGTGGACTAGACCTACTTCGGCAATTCTTCAACTGCTTGGCTCTCTGCGTTTCGTGATTTCGAGATGGGGAAGGATCTTAACTGCAGCCGACAGCTCTACAGAAAACATTTATTCATTTACAGTTAATAAGGAGTACTGAGTAGCTTTTAATCCTACTTAATTGTCATGGGTATTAATATGTTGTTAAATGATAGGGATGAACAGTACCGATTTCATTATTGTCTCCGAGCAGCTGCCGATAATATTTATCATATGTATAGACATTTGTATGCAAAATGAATGGGCGATATAATGGAGTTCGGCCTATATTTATCACCCGCTAACGAAGTGATAGAGGTGATAATGTTTTCGTTGAAGATTTAAGTATATATATATTTATAAATATTGAATTCGACGAGAAGCAAAACATTTCGCTCAAACAAAATTTAAACTAGATGTTTTGCTTTTCCTGTAATTCTTCAATATGTATGCCATCTATATCCAGAATTTGTAAGTATATATTTATAATATATAGCTATATGTCTGTCCACCCAAAAATAGGGAGAAGGAGTTGAGCAATTTTCATAATTTTTTGTAGGAAGTTTGTTGGGTTGACCTAGATGTGACTCATGCCAAAGAAACTAGGCCTAGCTGGCCATCAAAAATGACGGCGTCGAATCTGCCTCCACCGCGGCAAATTGTCTTACGCCACGAGTCGCGCTACTATTCTTATGTTATTATTATAGTGAATAGCTTAAGCCTCCGTTTCTACAACAACGGCGATCCAACAGAGGGAGAAACAAGGGACAGCTGGCCATCAAAAATTATTACGATGAAATTGCTCTCACCGCGGGTGATGGTCTTACGCCACGAGGCATTCTAGTTTCAGTTTTAACGTCACATTTACGAACCAAAAGACTACGGGAATCTCAAAATAGAACTGTTCATTTCGTTGCTGGGTTTCTTTAGTTTCAATTTCTCTCAGTTATTATATATAGATCATCGGAAACTTCTCTTCATTTGCCACTTCCTTGGTTGAAGACTGGGACACACTACCGTAGTAGCTCCTCAGAATAGTCACCTACGTGTATCCGAACTGCGGCAGCAGACGATATTAATAATATTAGGCCTGAACGAAAAGCCGACAGCAGGCGCTCTATATCCAATCACCGGCGGCAGTCATATCTCTTCGTCTCTTTTGAATTACATTGTTTGATGAAGCGTTAGCAATAACAGGTGGTGCTCACATGCTCGACTGTCGCACGTCACTAGTTTCTGGCGACAGAGGGAAAGAGACTGCTCAAAATAGAAATACTTTCGTTAGTCACGCTGATTGAAATACCTGACCTCGCCAACAACCAGAAGAATTTAGCTTTGGTGAGCATTAAGAGTCTGCTGCAAATACTTGTATTGTTGACCGATCGTCTGACTTTTCATTGTCGGTCATCTTATGACCATTGCTGATCTTCTGGGTCTGTTATATACAGTGTGTCGTTAAAGAAATATGTATTATTAAGGACTGATTGTAGGGTCAGTGGTCAGTGAATCTCAAACTCGGGAGCGAGAACGCTGTTTTTCCTATTGTTTTGATCGCAATGACTGCAAACATTATGAAACTAACAGGTTAACCCAGGGGGCGGGGTCCAAGCTGTAGAGCATCATGGGAAATGGGCTTGTGACGTCATAAAAACCTAGTACGTTTATCAGTAGCTATTTTGCATTGTTTCTTCATCATTTCATTTGGGCCTCCAGAGTGTCCTACGTGTCCTACAATCATTACAGTTGCACAAAAATATATATCAAAGCATCTAAGAACTGTGTTAGCTCTCTGGAGGATAAAATTTTACTATTATTTAAGTTGTTTTTCCGTAAAAGGCACGCACCCTGTCGTAGAGTTTCGGTAACATGTTGGCCTAAGCTGTGCTGTCACGTACTCGTCGTTTACATTATCTGCCTCTCCGAATCGTAAAAACTACAGCATCAGGGGAAAAAATATGTATTTAACATCGCCAGTTTCAATAACATTGTTTCGTAAGACAGTTAAGGTGTGGGGAATACGGTTATGTAACTTTTTTGTAAGTTAGTTAACGCGAGTCGGACGCGACTCGCGACTGCTATAACGCGCACAGCGTATAGCAGCTGATGTTTTTTTTTCTAATTTTACCGAGCAATTGTATGGCTTCTGCGTATTATATATAGACTTTTGCTTTAATATTACTTCGCCGAAAGGAAAGTAATTTTTGTTTGTCTTTTAATGTTTCTGTTACTAATCTTGTTAAAAAGTTATTATATCTCGGCGTTCTATCCCTCGAATCTGAGCCAATTTTTGTTGCAGCGGTTTCAAATTAAAGAGAATAGCAGATCTCTGGTAGAAGACGAAGATGAATCGAAAACATTGCGGTTTTCACTCATTTAAATCCATCCGTAGAATGCCATATTACTCTCGATAAAACTCACTGGATTTATTGCATTTTAAAGACGATAAAGTTGGTTCGAAAGTGCTTCTGATACATGCGGGAATTTACCGGTTGAATTCATCTGCTTTTTTACAAGCCTTTTAACTAACGTTCTTTCAAAATTTTATCCTTCAGAGAGCTAATAAAAGTTTGTTGATGCTTTGATACTTATTTTTGTGCAACTATAATGATTGCAGGACACACTCTGGAGACCTAAATACAATGATGAAGAAACAATGCAAAATAGCTACCGATAAACGTGCTAGGTTTTTATGACGTCATCGCTTTGTACGTCCGCCGCGCGTAAGCGTCACCAGCTCGGCAGTGCGCTAACCTGTTCCCGTTAATCATCCTTCAAATGGCCGTTAGTACGTAGTGATACTGGTTTCTATTTTGTTCGAGTCTCCCTATACCCAAGGAGTTCACTGTGAGCTAGAAAGAGGCAGAGAGTAGGGATGCGTAATTATGTTTAGCAAAGCGAGGAACACAACCCCGGACGTGTGCCAGGGCATGCCCTGCGCACACGACCCACCGTATGGAACTAGTGTAAGTAACCATAACCTATATCGCTTTTTATGCTCCTAGAGGAGTGGCTATCAATGTTGAGAATAGCTACAGTGTGATACGCGTATCTCATTAGTATTAATGAACATTCATCAGTGCTGTCATTATAAGCATTACCCTGCCCCTTTATAGAATTTATGCGACTGCGTATTAAGTTTATGAAAACGTTTATTTGCATCGCCACAGATTTACAATAATCTTGACTGACAAATAAGTTCTATTTATATGTGTTAAGTTACAAAGAAGCAATTACAGTCTTTATAGCTCACCCCATAACTTCATTACACTGGGAGCGATTTACATTTTGCAAAGATGCAAAACCTTCAATCATTCTTGTTTTACGCACGTATTCGTTGCTATGAAGGTGCGGATTTTTATATGTTGCGTTTTTCGTTTGTTTCATGGGATAACAAATTCTTCTTTTACTGCAGTGCTCGGATCTGCTGTTTTCCTTAGGTGTTTTTGTGGCAACGCTCGTCTTAATTAATACACTGACTAATT
>LQNS02277998.1:17582923-17598063 GCA_001587735.2 Parhyale hawaiensis
AAGCAACAGTTGCAAAAGCCAGTTAGAAATTGTAAGTGAATTTCAGTCCTTAAAAAAACTCAGTCGACATAGGCTAGCTTGAAAAAAGTTTATAAGTTTGTAGGGAAAATGGGGCTCTTTCTGTGAAAGGCTACAGAAGCCGCAACATTTTTTTTTTTTTTTTTTTTGTCTATAGGCGTCTTTTGTGGCCACCTTGCGGATCATATCGCCTGATTCCGCATGATCCGTGCGTTTTTGTGACCACTTTTTGACGTGAGTCTGATAGCCATCAACCGTGAGCATTGGTGAAAATTGATCGAACCATGATTTCACTAGCGGGCAAATCATGCTTGATCAAATAGTAATTCCAGCCGTTAGACAAGCAAAATTTCAAAATTTGATATGCAAAGTTCGTGATGTTTTCTTATATTTAAGGATAAATTGGATAATATTATTATGATTGTGTGTATTACTGACTTAGAGAATTGTAGTTTCGTTATACCGTGAGCACACTATCGCAAAAATTTCTGTCACGCAACTTTTCCCTTCGGCCGTCTCGTTGCCGTGACTGCTACTCATGGTGGCTAAATGTCAGGCTAAAACTGTGACCACGCTCTTAGTTTTATGACTGTGCATATTCAATATGCATTAAAACCCTGCTAGTTCACTTATCCATCGACTTCAAAATAAATAAAAATGTCTAAAAATCCATTCCTCATAGTCTGTTGTGTAAACACGATTGGAATCCAAATTTTGAAAGTAGACATGGCGTTTCTGGTTTGTTTACAAAATCATTGGCCGTTCTTATGCTTTTCTGTGATACGGTGATTCTGATCACGAATGTGGCCACAAAGAGACGCTTTATGTACGCGCTATTCTCGTATGTGGTTGGCACAATAAATAGGCATGTACACGATAACTCCCTAAATTAGAAAAGGTCTCCGAACAATTTAAACGTAGGCTAATTGTCGGAACAACTTAAGCGCTGGCAAAAATATTTAAGCACTAACAAAAATTTTTAGGCGCTAGCAAAAATTTGGATGGTGCTCACAAGAATTTTAAGCGCTACAAAATCCTACCATTTTTTAAACAGCTTAAGCAAAATAAGCATTGGGCATTTATTTCAAGCAATGTCCGGGCTCTAATCCTGAATAATGACTACGGAAAATACACATCTTTTTAAACTGAGTTTAGGAGCATGTAACATAAAGTTTTAACACTAACTTTTACCAGCATTAAAGATACTGCTTTAAATTATGTCGTGCAAAAGGAGTTTTAGCTGTGCATAATATCAGTTTCAACAACCCAGGACAACATCGGAATTATCAGTAGCAACGCTGCAGAGTCTACACGAGTTGCTGCTGGCTGAAGTTCATTAATTTCAGTGTTCATATCAATTTAAAATCCAGCGATCGGGTTCCACCTTATCGGTCGTCCATCAGCAGCGGTCCCGAGAACTGGGCCTACAAAAACATGTCGAGCGCAAGGGAAAACAGTAAACAGGAGAGGTTGCTTTTGCTCAGCCTAAATCCGGCCCCTGGATTCTTTAATAAGCGAACGAACTGAAGCTTTCCAGACTCATCAGAGAAATCGGGACGAGAATCTGCAGTTCTTTTCGGTGTATCGGAGCAGCTGTTGACGATCACGCAATTAACGCAGGATTAAAATGCGCAAATCTTCCTTTCCAAGCTTGATGAGAAAGAGACGCATATACCGTGTCCGAGGACAACTGGTACACGCAGGCCTTGGAAATTCAAACTCTGTTCGAGCATTCTTCCCTAATAAAATAAGATGAGATCCAGTAAACAGGAGCAAACAAGACTTCAGCGATAGTCTAGAAATTTAGACCAGAACGGAGTGACTGCAAAATGCTTGTAAGTAAACAGACTACACAGTGGGGTCAGGGTGGACGCAGTAGGTATTCACCCAATGCCCTCTTTAGCCCAATGTCGATTTCCAGTATTTGGAAACGCTCTGTGTCTGCATTTAATTGTAACTTGAAGTTACGCCGTGTAGCTTTATCGAACTGAATGGTAGTGGGACGCTCGCAGTAAGCATTTAACAAACGCACTTTACCACGAAAAAAGTCACTTTATTACCTTTTAAATGAATGTATATGCGGCGAAGAATTTGTCGTATCGAGACTGCAAGCCCTGAAATTTAAAAGCGTGTTCGATTCACTCATTTCGATCAAAAGAAAATCCAATAGACTTTCGCTTAACTTGCTAGGAACATCGTACTCACTACATTATTTCGATTTCGTATGCAATCAGTTTGCGATCAAAGCCTGATATTGGATTTAATAGGGCGAATCCAACGGTCGAGAGTCAATGTCCGGATATGCTAAACTTCAGCGCATTCCATTATGTCGATCCAAGTAAGCGAATCAAGCACATCATTCTGTGCAGAGCAAAGCGTGGCACTACGGAGCTATGCATGGACGTTTTTAAGGCAGCAACATTTACAAACCAGAAGTTAATGTACTGCGATTTCCATGGGGCATAAAGCAGTTGTCTTGATTCTCTGTACTGTAGACCAGTCAAAGCCTTAGTTCATATCGTAGCAGAGTTCAAATGCAGCACCTAAATCATGGGTAGAGTGCTTTGGTGAGGGGAAAATTAATGCCCCGTTCCAGAACACGGGCGCATAACGTCTACCCCATATGCAAGAGCTGCCGTCTACACTCGGACGTACAGTGTCACATTTTTTTGGAATGAAGCGCTAAGAGACAACAGACGTCATCGATTGGCATTGCGAGATCAAGTTAAACGAAGCCCAGTAGGCTAAACTCCCTGGAACTTAAGTCTTGAACGTTGGTTTCGACACCTGGAATCGAGTTTCGGATTTAAACCGAAATCGCAGTGGCAGGATGTTCTGCTTCTGGCACGACGTTCGAAGATTCTCAGCCAGCCAGCAGCTATAGTTCAAAACGCCCAAAGCTAATGGAAAGTCAGAAAACATAAACGAAATGCCAAACCAGCACCCAAGTTTGGGATACCGTGATAGCAAAAGTAGGGCCACTGCTGAGTGGCCTGCTGTAACGATGGAATAAGCGGGCCCACACCTGCACGTCAGGTTACAATATGAAGGTAGCAGTATGCAGTCAGGCAACAGGGTCCAGCTGCTGAAGAAAACTGCAAGGTGTCAGTCCATCAAGGGTTTTGGATGAGAACCCTATTCTTTTAGACTGTGTTATTTTGCTACAAGGGTCCTTTTTCCTGTTATATTCCAACGGGAAAAAAGGGAAAAAAACTAATTGCAGCGAAGAAGCACAACGTAGTACAGATAGGCTTATCTCCATAAATAGGTAGAAGAGGGCCCAAGAGGCCAGGTCCAAAGTTTAGTTTGCCCACACGCTAATACTGGATGAATATCTACTGCATGGTATGATTGAACTATCATTAAATTAAGAAACTAGAGCACTCGGGGAGCGCATACCTCCGCCAATCAAGGCACCGGTAACGAAAAATTCAAATTGGTTCTGACACCGTCGTTTTCTTTGTATCAACACCAAAATTTAGTCATTTGTGCCTTTTGACAGTATTAACGATTCCAGTAATTTTTTTTTTTAATCCGTTCATAAATTTTTGAGTTATGCTGCTAACAAACATTCTGACAAACGTTAGTCAAACACACAAACCGATCATCACAAAAATTTAATCATTTATATCTTTTAACATTACTAAACACTCCTGTAAATTTCATAAAGATTCCTACATAACTTATTGAGTTATTGTGCAAACAAGCATAAAATTAAAGAAAGCCACAAACAAACGAAAGAAGAGATCATCACAAAAAGTTGGTCATTTACTTTTCGTAATACACCTAACAACTAATGCAAGTTTCATAAAAATCCATCTATAACTTTTTTAGTTTGAGTTACGGCACTAAGAAACATGACGCAGACAAACAAAGAAAAAAATGGACGGATGTTCACCAAAAGTTAATCATCTGTTCCTCCTAACATACCTAACAATTCCGGTAAATTTCGTTAAAATTCGTTCATAACTTTCTGAGTTATCTTGGGGACAGACAGAATAACAGACAAACACGACGAAAACATGACTTCCTTGACGGAGGTAAATAACTTAATGTTGCCATCACTTTAATGATCGCCTGCTGAAATTGACAGAGTAAATTCTCTCGTCATAGAGACTTAAGTTTGGTAGCTCTTTGGAAAGGCAAAATCTAAATTGAGCAACACCGTGACATCTTAGGATCAAACGTCCATTGTTGAATATTGCACATCATGTCAAATGTAAACGCAACCAGAGGGATCTTCAAATCACAACCAGATTAGAACCGTCAAGAGATCAAGTTTTGGAATGTAACTTCGGTCGAAAAGTCAATATTCGAGTACGGTATATCTATATTATGACGATCTTACCTAAACACAAAACTTTCATCGTTGCACTTTGTTTTGAGCAAGCAGACCCTTGAAGAGCAATAAACTGTTTCGTAATATACAGAAAATCTCCTCTGTAAGCACATTAAAATGCAAATATGGTTCACCAAGCTTCATTGAAATAAAGAGGTCATACTTAAACGATCACTGTTTATTATATGACAGGAGTTTCCTCTCAATAAAAATCTTTTGCTACATAGCTGAAACTTGGAAATTCAAATGACCATAATGCTGTTTTTCTCGGCCGTTAACTGCATTTCTGTAAATGTAGTAATGGTTTGTATTTATACATGTAACCACTAGGTGATATTAACAACTTAATTCCCTTAGATAGATAGTATCTACGCAAGTATACTGAAGAGTGGGAAAACTACCAGTTGCATCCACTTACGAGCTAACGTAGAAGTTTAAGAAGCATTTAAACAACGGAAAGACAACTGAATGACGGTGTGCAACGCATATTATCTGTGTACACTTGGACTGCAGCGGGCAAAAACAAGAGTATCTATAACACACCAGTCACTTTACTTGCTTTGCTTCACAAACTGCAGTTGCAATAAGGAAACACGGGAAGTCCTTCGAGCGTGCAGGCAGCTGTGTTAAAGATGCATGTTGACAAGGAGTATCTTTTAGAATTTTTTGTATCTTCTAAAGATTCGGCTGGACAAAAGTGTCCGCCAATTCACAAAGTTCCGTAAAAAATGGCTTTGAAATTTAGCTCTCGATTTTAGCAACTTGTACGCATAGGCTCGACAGGTTCGTTCTATCATAAATTGATACACATCACATCCCGCGATGAATTTATTGATGTTGATTTGTTTCCTCGCTGATGCGTGTCAAACCAAGTACACAAGAATATTAAAAATAGCAACGTTATTAATTTCATATAAAATACAATTGTCGACAAAATCACAAATTTTAAGTTTCTAGATAATCTTCCATCTTTAGAAAAATAAAAAGTTTATGGGATATTAATGATACTGAATGGTAAATATTTGTTACACGGTTTGTAACCAAACTTAAGATGTCGATTGGCTAGGTAGAGTCGAGTTAAGCTAAACCCACTAACCTAGACTATCCAGAACATGAAACAGTAGAGTTGGTTTCGTTATTTCTAACCAAGTTTTAGGCGTCAATCTCGAATTGATTACCCTTAAGACCGCCGACAGTTAAATCCTGCCACATAAAATGGATTTTTCAGTCGTCCCAAGACCCAAGAGTAATCGAGTTGCTGCTAACACATGCAACACAGTTTAAAGCGATGAAACCAACGCATCTGTCTGACGTCCAGACAGGTGAAGCTTGGTGAGCTCAGCTTATTTCGAATTCATCGTGCCAATCAATGACACCTTTATAATACTGTACGTCGCCCAGATCACAATCCGTTCAAGCTACTGGAACGCTCGAGAAGTTGTATTTTTCATTGTATGTGCAACTAATTACATTAAAATCCAATAACAAGCATACCGGTATCAGGAAATTTTCCAAACACTCAAAATAAAGTTAGTAAACCGTGAATGTTTTCACGGGTCCCGCTAGTAGCAATAAAAATCAGAAAATTTGAGAGCTACATATGTATATCTGACCAGAGCTGCATTCATTGCGCGCAAACTTTCACGAAGCAACTCAGGGGATACAGAAAGAAAGACTGACAAACAAACCGATAGATCATCACCAAAATTTAGTCAGTTGTTCTTCTTGGCATTCCTAACCTTTCCTGTTCATCGGATAAAGATTTGTTCATAACTTTTCCACAATGTAGCGAACAAACGAGCTGGCACACGAACAAAATAGAGAGAGGTACTGACGTATCGGCGCCAAAAAAATACTGAGTTGCGTGAGACATATTTCAAGAAAATCCTTCCATAATTTTTTGAGCTATGTTGGTTAAAGACCGTCAAAATCATACGTCATTATAGCGAAGGTTATGGAAACAAAACAGAAAGAAGTATGTCCCCTATAGAGGCATGGTCGATAAAGTTTCGCTTAAAAGTCACGGCGAGTTAAAATTTAAGAAATGCGATTTACTGCTCTGATGAGTAGACAAATATTCAAAATCAGACTACTTTCGTGTACAAGCGTGGAGGCACTGGCTGAGTGATTGCCGCACCCGTGCGAAGATACCAAGAGATTCACTAATACTCGCACAGCCTTCAACAATACTACCACTAAGTTCTTAGATACATACTTATACGTACTGCAGTGTAAACAAAGCGCCCGAAGTGCAATTGCGAATAATAATTTACCAAGGTGAAATTTCAGTAACTCTCGCCATGGAATGTTGCAAAAAAAAACACGGAAATAAAAAATCTTAAGATAAGGAGAGAAAGCGTAACCTTGAAAAACAGAGAACACAGCTATATAGCTAAAAAAAAAAAAACCGTAAATAGAAGGTACATTCGAGATTTGAGATTAAAAACGCACCGGAGGAACGAACACACAATAAACGAAAAAATTTATCAATGCACCGTTAGTGATATGGATGCATGACAAGAATGTTTAATTTCCACAATAGTTGAAAAAAAAAACTAGAAGGAAATTGAGTTTTAGTCATCAGTAATCAAAATAACACACTATTATTTGCTATAGTAAAAAGTTTGGGCCTGCATCTCCAGAGTAAAGACGTGCAACAGAGGAATGAACAAGGGACGTACAGTATGTCCATAGAAACATGGAACCCATGGACGAAGGTGTTCCTACACAGGATCAACAGAGAGTCGGGAAAGAAAACGAAGAACTGAACAGCATTAGAATTATTAAAGTGTAAGGTAAACATAACCTCCTTGGCGGCGGTAATAACTTGACAACTCGAAGCTTCTCTAGCGATAACGTGACAATCCAAAAGAGGAAAGCGCAGCGACACGCAGGATGTCGACAGAAGCACTCAAGCAACACGCGAGCGTGATTTCACTCAGGACCACATCGCATGGGTTCTGCAAGTTGGGATAGAAGAGAGTACAAGGCATCAGTGGTCTACGCACGAAAGGAGAAGGAAGTAGAGCGGGGAAAAATGAAAATGTTCCCAATACAGCAGCCAATGTCCAAGTAACACTAACCGTTTGTTCGGGCAGTTAGGCTCCGTGTAGCTATAGTACAGTTTCTGTTCTATAGTAGGCAACTGCTTAAATGCTTTAGTTATAGAAAATCGTGAGTTCACATTTCAAAGGTTAATGCCACTTACACCAGGCAGAGCCACACTCTACATGAGCTCCCCCCCCCCCCCCCCCCNAACATAACTGTCTTGCGACGGAAAAGAAGCCCCCGCAGCACAGCAATCCCGATACAAACAGCACCAAAATTAGAACTCCTCTTGATTTCATTTTCCTAAGTACAACGCCCACAAAGACAGACCCCTTACGATCCAGCGAATAAAAAGGACATTAGCTGAAATGGAAAAGCAAATTAAAGCTGCTAAAAAAAAAGAAGACCAGTCGGTCCATCATTAGGAGCCCCACATGAAAGCTACGTGCGTGGGTATGAACACAAGGTTTCGCAACTTTACGACATCTAGAAAAGACGCGACAGGAGACTACCACTAGATCTCTAACTCAACTTTTGCAAATTATAACTGTAAAGCCATTGCTTTCCAAGTCACGGTTAACTTCCATGTTTATTATTCCCTTTTGGTTTAATCGTCATTTACATATTATTCAAACAAAAACACATATAGATGCCTATGTCTGTAACTATTTATCATGTTCTGACGCACGGGCCATGCCAACGCCACCTAAACAACGTTTTCTAGGTGGCCTTGGCCATGCCCTCCTGCAACAAGAACAAGAAAATGGGCCGAGGTGCAGACAGCCCATGGGGCTTGCCTACAGAAAAAGAATGCAGTCAAGAAAGACCGGACGTGACACGATAAAAAACAGGTTCCGTAATCAGTGCAGATAAGGCAGGGCAAAAACGTGTTCTAAAATGTGCCACTTCGTTGCCTCACTTGAAAATATCATACGTTGGAGGCAACAATCACCGTTTCTCAAAACTTATACATATTTTCCTTGGGTTCACTATTTTCAAAGCTGAATATGGATAGAAAAGGTCGTTATACTAGGAGTATAATATTAGTAATATTATACGCATTTTAATGGGAAAAAAGATGAAGCTTGATACATATAAGAATGCAATTACAACGGGCAGAAGTCTGTCAGGGCAATAACGGCATTACAATTTATTTTGTTTTCGCAATTATTCTATAAGACTATCCTAGTCCGTAAATCTTTCCAGGCATACTCTTTTTGTATAACGTTTTTTATATGTTTTTTTTTTAGTTTTTAGAGAAAATTTAATTTAGAAGAAAAATGAGTATTGTATCATCCGTGCCAAACTTTTCGTTCAGAAAGAGAATGGAATAAAAATTATGAAAATATTTATGTATGAAAAATTTAATTACAGGCATACATACAGTTTAATGGATGTATAATCCAGCTACACATGACACACTTGATGGTATAAAATCCAGAGATGGCCCTAGCGGCCGCAGGCCCGGCCGCGCTATCGTCGCTTGTGACGATTTGTTTGCGTGTTTGTGTACGCAGATCGTGTGCGTGTGAGCGGCGTTCAAGTTGATGCGCCGCGCTGCTCGCTGTATCGCTGATTAATTTAGGTTAGGTAAGGGTAGGGTAGGTTAGGTTAGGCTAGGTTAGGTTAGTCTTGGTAGTGTTTATTTGGGTGGTGGCGCGCGCACGAAAGCTTACTTGAACGCAAGATCGTCGTGAACGACGATAGTACGGCCCGGCCACAAGCAACCAGTTTTTACTTATGCGATTAGGCTGCAAGGAGCCGCAACGGGTCACATGAGGGCACGTGGGCCGCAAATGACCACAAGAGGCCGCAAGGGGTTTCAAGGGGCCACGCCGCAATAGGTCACAATGGGCTGCAATAGGTCACAATGAGCCGCAATGGGTCACAATGGGCCGCAATAGGTCACAATGGGCCGCAATAGATCACAATTGGCTGCAATAGGCTATAAGTGCCAAACTCTGATGTAATCTGTAGCACCGGGATAGTAACTCTTCCAGTTCTCGGTAATTACATTATCAAATCAAAATTCCGATTAAAATATTCAAGTTAGAGGGCAGTCAATACTAACGGTATCGGTGCCCCAAGCATTAGCGATTTTTGGGAGTGTCGGTAACGATATCGGCAAAAAAAAGTGTCACTGGTACACCTCCAAATAATTCAACATCAGCTGCGCAAACTCACAACAATATGGTTGCTCCTAAATGCGCAGCTACTACAAGAAGTCCTAGAACTTTTTTCAGGGACAGTACCATCTACCCAATGCCGTGGGCACACAATCCCATCGCCCACGCAGCTTGATGAATGGACGTGGAGCTCGCACGTAGTTCCTGCTACCGGATCTATTATCCAGAGCAAGACTGACTGAGCGAGTGTTTCAAGCGTAATCAGTAGGCGACAAGTGGCTGAAGCATCATTCGAAACGAAGAATCGAACACATAGCAATAAAACTACAAAACAAGTTACAGCGAAGGTAATTATATTGTCTTGATCTGACTAGCCAAACCGAGTACTGTTCAAAGCTGTTAGAGCAAGAGGAAGTCGTTACATTTCTAGGGAGAAAATGGCCAAACCCTGCCAAAAATCATGGCCGCCGCAGAAGCTAAAACCTTAACGCAAATTTTGTACGGCGTCGCGACAGCATTAAATTTTGTTAGGGACTAAACTAACCAATAAGAGAGCTTTATTCGCGCTACGCTCCTGACTTCACTTGGTACATGATACGCGGCGACCTTGATTGGCGGCCCTAATTGCTTCACGATCACGTGAGCAATCTATAGCGTGCTATTGGTTCCTGCTGATGTCATCACGTGAGCAATCTAAGGGCTGCTATTCGTACCTGCTGGTGCAATAGTTCATTACGTAAACTGGTGACGTTGAGTTTTAAAAAATTAGTACAACAGTACCGGTACCTCCTACGGTGGGACGGCGCCCTCGATAGGTACGGCGAGAGCGAATCAAGCTGAGCCAAATACGCTTCACTTGTCCTGAACTATAAACAAGCTAGTTGATAGTGTCTCTGTGGATCAAGTTTCAGAAGTCAATCTTAAACCGATTAGCCTTATCAGGGCCCGAAATACAATCTTCGCTCGTAAAATGCAGTTTTTATACGTTCCAAGCGCACCGACAACAACAAAACTATAACCTCCTTTCCGTAGGTAACTAATTATCAAAAATTTAAACATAAATTCACATATATTTACTTGCGTAAGTTCGGGTAACACGCACAGCAACAAGAGATATTTTCGGATCGCTACCTTGTAAAGATCACAAGAATTATTTCAAAGTTTTCACCAGGCAAGCCAATTTGAATACCAATTAAACTGAAGCTTGCTGCATTCACAGACGTGCGATGCCTTTGTCCTAGGCTTTGTAATGTTTCATGGAACGCGAGAAAACTGCGCCATGTTCGGCAGCAAAAGTGAAAATGAATTCGTGAAAACACAGAAAGCGATTCAGCAAACACGGGCGCGCATAGTGCGAGGTCGCTCATGCATTGAATGTGACCCAGCAGCTGGGAGCTCAACGACAGCTGGTGACACTCAGCCGAGCCATCTGGGGCAGTTGGTGGGCCGGTGGTGCAAGAGACAATTTAGTTCAAACAAAAGCAGCCTCAAGAGCGGTGCCCTATAGACAAGTAAACCGAAACCAACGCAGCCTGCACCGCTATGTCTAACTCACAGTTCACGTAAATTTTGCCCGAACAAGCGCATGAACCGTATTTTTCAATTGACAATCTAGCTCAGATAAACGTAGCTTTAACGGCAGTGTCTACAACGCAAATTGACTTTTAAAAAACAGCGTCAAGCAAAAAATGAATGAGCTTCAACCGCAGTTTCGAAATCAACAAGTAGGTCATACAAACGCAATGCCAGTGCAAGTAGTTCAAGTAGATATTCTTGCAGCTCCCACGAAACAACTTATTAGAGACGATTGGAGCGTCACGGAAATAATTTAGCAACGCAAGCGGCAACGCAGTCAAGTTGGACAACTTTCGAGTAGTAGTGACATGCTTTTATTATGATTATTGTGCTGCAATGCGTTCAGAACTTTGCAAAATACGGATCCAGGCCATTTTCATCTCATACGTATACATTTTCCCATATATTTTTCTAATGAGCACATTTGGCGTAGATTATAAATAAGTCCGTATACATTGTTATACCGGAACATATAGTCAACCATCTCTCAGAAGACCTACGAATGCTTCTTTGCCTATATAATTACCAGGTTTTAAATTAAATCGAATAATATCGGATACAAGTGTTCTTGAGTAATTCTTTTCACCAGCACTCTAGGCGTTCCGGGGTCGGTTATGCTCTATTAGGGGTTTACACCTGTCAGTAAGCGCCCGGGTGTTAAATTTAGCAACTATCACGACGGTTTTTAATCGTTTCAAAATTTTCCAATTTGATAACATTCATTGCGGCCGCAGATCTGTATACCGTACTTAAACAGTTTTATCACGTTGATGCTGAAATCTATTACATATAAAATAATGTATCCTAAATATTCTGAATAGACAACACTGTTGCCTTAACGACAAGCGTATTTATTAAATATATAGCTTCAATAGTAGGAGCAAACGCCAAAGCTAACAACCTCATATATTAGCCATAAGCATTTCGGCAGCTTATTGTAATGGAGAAGGCTACATACAGTATCTACTATAGTGGTACTGTAACTGAAGTATACTAAGAGCCTCGAACTGCACCTGCATCGCCTGCACAACAAAACTTTTCTTCACTACAATTATTGAGGGTCACGCGAATTCCGTACTTGGAATGTTTCAGAAAAAGAGTAAATCCGTATACTCTGATATTAAAATAAACACACTCCAAGAGCCCAGTCGATGATCGAACTACAGGGAATTATCATACATAACCGACATCGTCTTCATTTTTAATATCACAACTTTGCTGTAACCATCTGTGAAAGAAGCTGTAAAGTGAACCCACAAGAAAACCTTATGATAATTTAGCCATTCAGTGCACGGTACTCTGTGCATGGTCCATACTGAATACAGATATTCCTCCAGTAAAGGGAAGAACGTATCAGGCGCTAATGGGTTACTAGATACGAAGAACTCAAATTATTCCCGCGACTTTCGCTAGAGGCAAGTTAGTCTAAACCCCGGTTCCAGGTAACAACTTTTGTTGCCGCTAGCAGTGTAAAGCCAATTCAACTAATCCGACTGCGTAGTTGTGGTCGTGACTTCAACACGAAGTCGATGAACATCGTGTAGTAGTTCTTAAGATATCAATCATTGTATACTTGAACTACTCATAATTCAGAGCGATGGTTGAAGCTTTCCAGTGTCACTTGCTATGGTGTAAAAAATTGCGGTAGTGACTGAGATTTCTCATATTTTTATACACTTAGAACGGAAATAATAGCTTTAGCACAAAATTGACGAGATCTCATTTTTTCGCGATCAAATGTTCATGAAACTTGTAGGGAAATCGGGGCATCTTATGGCAACACTGTTGAGTTTGTTTACATTTGCTGTGTCTCCTGACTAACAACTCTCTGCATTTTTTCTCTTTTTGAGGTGAACGACAATAATAGCTTCTCGTATATTCTGCTAAAATGGGGCGTGGAAAAGCTCTAACTAACGAGGAGAAAGAAATTTTCATCAAATAAACTGCTAAATGCACCTCTCCTGATGTTACTGCTCGAAAAATAGGACGCCATATTGACACAGTGACAAAATTCTTGAAGGACCCATCACCAGGGAAAAAACGATCAGATGCTTGGCATTCAAGGACTGTTACAGATAGAGACACGAGAAATGTGGTTCGTCAGCTACGTAAAAGACCCGGGCAAACAAGTAAGTCAATTTTAGGGCTTCTGGGCTTCCTGAAGTGCCTAAAACCACAAGAAATGACATCCTTCGCTTCATTACTTCGGCCAATCCCCTCTGATCCCAAGACATAAAATTTTGAGGATGGAATGGACAGAAAAATACATGAAGATCAACATGAATCATGTTCTTTTCACCGACGAAACCCGGGCAACCCTTGATGGACCTTATGGGTTTAGGAAGGGTTGGTGTTATGATATGGGCTGGTATAATAGGGGATCGCCTTGTAGGTCCGGTTAGAGTACCTGATGGCGTGAAAATTACATCCGCATCATATTGCGACATGTTAAAGGATGCCTTGGTCCCATGGCTGGATGATATACCCCTTTCATTGCTTCGAAACTTGATTTTATGGTTTGGCCACCGTGCTCACCTGATCTAAACCCAATTGAAAACTTCTGGGGAAAGGGAAATTTACGGAGATGGAAGGCCGTACAACTAAAAATCTATCTTTTGGGATGCTGTAGCTGCAGCAACAAGGGCAGTTCCACCTTCTGCAATAAAGAAACTAACTGGCTGCATGGATTCAAGGATTATTGAAGTCATTAAACGTCATGGGGGTCATGTTGGCAAATAAGACTTTTTTCAGTCATTGTAAACTTTTGATTAGTGATTTCTTGTTTAATACATATTTTTTCTCATTTGTGTAGTTTATTTTTGCTCATTTGGTGACATAAAACTCTGAATATTTTGTGTTTTTTTTTTAATCAAAAAGGTATTACCGCCGTTTAGTGAAATTAGTAAAATTGACAAAAAACATAAGTTTTCTAGAACCAGCACGATTAGTCATTTAAAAATTTACAGACACTATAAGCATCATAAGTTGAGCTTTCTGTGAAATTTTTAATGAAATTCATAGGCAAATAGTCGAGATGTGGTCAATTCTGAGATAAAGCTATTATTACGTTCCAAGTGTAATTAAATTTTGCCCAATCTGAAGCCGCGCCGCGGCTACGTACACGGATGAGTTCTCGCGGTCTACTAATGCATTTACTATATATAAGTACCAAATTTGTAGGTTCTAATATTATCTGTTTGATTTTGGCAGGTAGTTGAAGTGAAAGAACCGACGGATTTTCAGCATATGTAGAAAATTGAGCATCGAGCAGTCGTCGAGCGTCTTTGCTGAAAAGCATGTCTCCACAACGCTATGGTTCAGACCCTTTAGGGACTAGGATTACCGTTCATATGCCATTCCTAAGCCTTAGGTTACTGAATTTCAGCGAGGCAGAGACAGCGTCAGTAACGAACCAAGGTCAGGGAGACTTAACAGTGACTACAATAGAATCTAGCACGCCTCGTGGTGTAAAACCATCACCCGCGAAGGGGTCGGGTAAGAGCCGAAAAGATGCTGAAAGTGTTGAGTGTACAGCTTTACCATTTTCCACATTTAGGTCAACCCACCCGACAGCCTAAGAGAGATTGTAATGATAACTTAGTACCTTCTGGCAGTTTTTTGGTGGAAAGACACACATGCATAGACACATAGTGTACGGACATATTATTACCCTCTCACATCGTTCGACATCAATAAACAGTGCCAGTGTTCTTCAAATAGCGATGGAGGTTCCATGGCTGTTATCTCGTCAGATAGTGATAAAGATAAGCACCTCATTGGAGAGCGCAGAAACATTCTTAGCAATGAGCTTGGCTTGTCATCCGGTGTAAATATTCTTAACAGTAAATTTGGCTTGTCAGCCAATCTAATACTAAGAATGACCGTCGTGTGTTGATATATATATATACATTTATATATTTGGTGTCACGCTCTTAACGAAATAGATAGGCGGAATTTAGCCCAGGTTGAAGGCTCTGGTTGTCCTCTCAAGCTCCATTGAAAGTGATAGGCAGAAAATAGGCCGGGTTGCAGAA
>LQNS02277998.1:17626035-17647846 GCA_001587735.2 Parhyale hawaiensis
ACAAATTGTGCATTTAGCATAAACCTCAGGGACTCGAGTTTTTCTCCAAAATATACTAGCTTGACAGACTTGCTCATTTTTGGAATTTACTTAAAACGCCTTTTATTTTGCAATAATGGAAGTTGAGAGCTTACGATGTTTTTATTAGGGTTATGACACTTACTACGGGAAACAACTCTTTGTGCAACGTTCTGAAGCTTCGTTCCCGTGGTTGAGAGCGTAGTTAACAACAACACTGTAACTTTTTTATTATCCTTTGAGACGTGGTACCGTCGTGCCACAGCGCCAGGTATTTACGTAGAGTTATTACGCAAAGTAGGTAGTACCTGGAGTCAGCGGTATTTGGTTAGCAAATACGGAGTGGGAATACTGCCTGGAGTCAGCGGTATTTGGTTAGCAAGTACGGAGTGGGAATACTGTTGTCAAAGTTTTTATGCAAGCCTCGCAGGCTGCTAAAGAGATCCGAAATATGCTGCAGCGTCGGAAAGTCCACGTCAATTGCATTATTCACTGGTCTGTTGCAAATCCTCCTCTTACTGAGCATTCCAAATCACGTAGCAGACTTTCCGCTTCGAAATATTCAGAAGTTTCATTTGATTTAAGAGTTGGCATGAGTCCCTACAGTCTCTGCCTGTGCAATATTTAATACAGTCCTCTGGAGTATAAAAAAATTTCTACGTTTCATGCTGTAAGTCTCGACCTGAGCATTTCAATAAATATATGTTCGTGCACTGAAACTTGAAGCTCAGGCTCAGTAGTTTTGCAAAAGTTTATATCGCAGTTACTTTTAACTTTTAATAGGCAGTGCTATCAGTTGATGCAATTATAATTAGTTCTCTGTATCTCAAAAATAATCAAAAGGACGACTCCAATCATTAAAAAGTTGCAATGAGTTAATGAAAGTTACCTACTGAGTCTCGGTGAATGCAAATGTTGTATATTACAATGATATCTTCTGTGACGTTCATTCGTTTCTTTGAAATGCGAATTCAATATTTGTCTTCCAGACTGTTTTCTTAGTATCATACCCATAGGTATTGCAATTAAGTTTTTATTGACAAAATCCCGGTTTTCATCTACCCAACTACAGCACCTGTTACCAGAGGATATCTGCCTGTAGGACGGGGAATCTACCTTGCAAATTAATGCTCATATCTGGTCTATTATATGACCAGATCTGGTCATTATATTACGAAAGAAACCGGTTATAGACAACTCAATCCCTTTTCAGTAGTTCTGTAGGAGTTAGTAGAGGTTGTACAACAATTCATGGTATATATTGATAACTAGAGCAAGCCCATAGCCTCTACCGAGGAAAAGCAAGAACATAGTTGAATGGGTGTAGAATGTTTTACAAGGCCTATTTCTTCATGTTTCAAAAGAAATAACATGTATTATGCCGTTTGTATGGGTAAGGGAAGCGTGAAAACGTAAAAAATGCTGCATACATGAATCAGTTTACTACATTATATTACGAAAACTTTTAAAAGTGAAAATGATTAATGTTGCTCCGGGTAGGTGGACCTTATGCTTCATGAAGAACATCATATGCGTGCCTTTCTATAAATGCAATATTCCTTCACATCGATATTTTGAACCACGTAGAGTATTTTCAATGTTGTAGGCGGCGTCGTGCATAAAGGCCTTTTCAATAACGCTATTTCTGCGATAGAACTAGCTTTTATTAGGTCGCTATTGAGGTTAACCCTATGGTTCATGACCTACTGTAATTTCGTTCTTCTCGTAGTGCATATTTACGAAGGTTGTGGAGTTGGATGCATCTAGTGTACTCCGACTCCTTGGCCCAGTCGGTTTCCGACTCCGACTGTTAGCTCCAACCATGTCTGACTCATATTGACTCACTCAGACTCTCTCCACCCTGGCAACAAGAGCTCTGACTTCGTGTGGTTTATCTGTCGCGCAGGTTCCTGGCATCCTCGAGACTCTGCGCAACGGGTCGCTGCTGCTGCCGCCCTTCCCCCCAGGAAGGTTTGACCCGTCGGTGCATCGCGGTACCTTCACCTGCACCATCCGGGACCGTAGCGGTGCCCTGATTTCGCGACCGGCGCGGGTTGTGGCTGGTGAGTGGTGTTGCTTCCACCAACACACTATATTAATTCACACTGTGTCTTTATTACCTCCGCCAATGAGGTTATGTTTTTGTCGTGTTTGTCTGTGTGTGTGTCTATTTGTCTGTCTGTCACCAAGATAACTCAAAAAGCTATGAACCGATTTGGATGAAATTAACAGGGATTGTTAGGTATGTTAGGAGGAACAGATGATTAACTTTTGGTGAAGATATGTCCATCCGTTTGTTTGTTTGTCTGCCTCATTTTTCTCATTGCCATAACTCAAACGTTATTGATGGATTTTAATGAAATTAACATGAGTTATTAGGTACATAACAGTGAGTAAATGACCAAATTTTGGTAATGATTTGTTTGTTCGCTTGTCACTGTTTTTAATTTTATGCTTGTTAGCAAAATGAGTCAAAAAATAATGAATGGATCATTATGAAATTTATCGAGGTTGTTAGTAATGTTAAAAGACGTAAATGATTAAATTTTGGTGCAGATCGGTTTGATCGTTTGCATGTTTGACTCAAGTTTATCAGAACGTTTGTTAGCAGTATAACTCAAAAAGTTATGAACGGATCTTCAAGAAAATTGCACAAGCTGTTATTACAATCAAAAGGCACAAATGATTAAATATTGGGTTTATACAAAGAAAATTATGGTTTCAGAGCCAATTTGAATTTTTTGCTACCGTTGCTTCGCTTGCCGGAGGTATGCGCTATCAGAGTGCTCTAGTTTACAAATGGATTCGCGTATTAATAATGTATTTTTTAGAATTTTCTTGCTTTAATTTAACTATATTGTAAAAATTGCCGTAAGTGTCCAAATTTTCCAGATTATTGAAGCTGCTATGAATGCTAACAATGCTAAAAATTAATTAGCGACCTCGCTAAAACTTACAAAATTTTGAAAACTTCTCTGCCAGATCTGACTGCTGATGGTGTGACTTCTCAAAAGCATCGATCGAAACGTCATCTATGCTACACTGTCGGAGCTATAAGTATAGGATTATGAGAACATGATAATTTTACATATTGCTTCACAATTCATATAGCTAACTCACATAGAACCTAATTGTATTGAAAGATGCTGTAATTGTGGTATCAGCTACAGCCTGTGACCCCCATCACCCAATTTTATGAGCACAGACGTCAGTCAAAGCTAGGTATGGGAAGCCCCCCACCTCCCCTAGTGCGTGACTTACGAAATTTATGTACACAGAAGTCAATACCTGCCGGTAGTTTATGTCCCTGAACAACTGTGTGTGAGTGTCATCCAATTTATGTATGCAACAGTCAATACCATTAGGTAGAACTAATTCCTCAGCAACAGCGTGCATGTGACTGTCACCTAATTTCATGCCTACGGACGTCAACACTCTAAAAAAAATCATCCCTCAGCAACAGCGTGCGTCTCACGCGCCCTATTGCACGCACACAGAAGTCAATAACAGCGAGAACACAACGTCCCTCAACAAAACCTCACAGCTTAGAGCCATGTTTGCTGTTCCTAGTCCTTATTGCGGGATCCATGCGAGTATTGCATCAGTGCATGGATTATTGAGTACCCAGATCAGCGCTCTTGGTTCCTTTGTTTACTCAGCGACTAAAGTTTGAGCTGCCCCTGATCTGTTCCATATTGATTTATGAAAAGATGGCTGGTGCTATCGGAACGCGTGATGCATTATGACATTCTTATTCTTTGTTCGTTGGACTTGCTCACGTATGAAGGTGGCATTTACAGCCTAACATAACCGGGCCCTGATATTTTATACTCTCCAACAGATTACGTCCATGCAAAGCACGGGAACTAGTGTCTTCGGTGGCGCATAAGCTTAAAGTTTGTTGTAAAATTTATATAGTTTTCTCCATTTTTCAAACTGTTGCTTGCTTTGATGGGGTAACATATTACCTATCACATTGCTTAATGCAAGGCGAATACAGTACTCTACGTTTTCTAGTTCTAATGATAACTATAACGGGGTATTAAATCTGTTTCATTTGAGCTGGAGGTGAACTTGTCAGGCGCATCATTTTTATAATCCGCCTCATATTAAGTTTGCTTTTTTCAATAGTGAACGAGAGCCCATACCTGCGCCAAGTGGCACCAGTTTCATGAAAAAATGAGATCAAATGCGTCCCGAAACCAGGATTTCCATCTGATCATCACAAAAATTTGATCGTTTGCGCCTCTCTACAGTCCTCACGCTACATGTAGTTTTCTTGAAACTCCGTTATCACCTTTTTGAGGTATGCTATGAAAAATAATAAGACAAATACATATTCAAACCTACAAACGAACCAATGGTTCATCACAAAAGTTTGATCATTTGTTTCTTTTTATATCTTTGAAAATTCCCCTGAATTTCATGAGGAGCCAAGAATAACTTTTTCAGTTATGTTACAAAAAAAAACAGGTAGACAAACAAAGTTTTGCATGGACTTTCACCGAAAGTTAATCATCTGTTCCTCGTATCGTATTTAACAAGCACTGAAAATTTCATGAAGATCCGCAGTAACTTTTTGAGTTACCTTGGTGACAGACAGATAAACACAGAAACAGAGTCAAATTCTGACAAAAATAAAGCCTTCTCGGTGGAGGTAATTAAACAGTGTCCGTTAAAGATTTAGCTTGTATTCTTCATCACGGAGTTACTCAGCAGTCTGTACTCACCTGGGGACGCCCTACCCCTAATAATGTAGGTACCTCTTGTGCTAGTCGCTACTGCTATTAAATGTGGTCGCTAGCTATACAGTCAATACAGCTTACCACAGACATATATGTTATCGTGCGGATTCTACAGTCCTGAGAACACGGATTGAGATTGGTTGAAGCCACATCAAATGTTGGGAACGCGTCAAAATAAATGGTGGCTATTGCCAGAAGCAGGCTCATTCCTAGGGAGGAACCAAAACCCAGGCTCCGGCCCTCTACGTGCTCTTGCTGTTACGTCAAATAAAAAAATAAAAATAAAAAAATCAGATGCCTAAGGGAAAACCGCAGTCGAAGTGGTAACTCTGTGAGGAAGTAGGATCTGTTTGATCGGCGCGGGTCGTGAGAATAAAAAAATAATGGAACATTACTGCCTCGAAAGCCGTTGGGCGTTGTCACGTTACAAAAACTGCATAGGAGCGTTTATTTTGCATTTCAATTTTAAAATATTTTCCTCTATCGTAATACTTGTTAAACCTTCACCAGTCAGCTTTTATAAAATTTAGCTACACTTCAATTGTTCTAGCTAATCCCAATTATGACAGTACAAAATTTTGTTTTTCTAATTTCCAACGTCTCCATAGCGGAAGACGTACAGTATTCTCTACAGTCAGTTAAGACTAGCGTTACCAGGAAGCAAAGAGCGTAACGGCAGGACTCACGAAAAATTAGCACCAAAAAGTGACGTCATCATCGACAAATCTATGGCTGAGCAGCCTTGGAGTATTTTAACTAATTTCACCAGAAAAATCGTCTTAGATTGCAAAATTTGTCTCTAGCGTATAAATAAATGAAGATAATATATACTAATTTAGCAATTAGCAATAGAAAATTGCAGTGTATGCTGGTGGAAACTTTCACAACACTTGCGCCAAATTTGTTCCCTTTCGGCGACTCAATTTAACTTCTTTTTCTTTATTGAAGCCTTATTTACACTTCATATTCACTTCACAGTACTCTTCACAGAATATATCTATTCCTTATCAACATATATAAGCACCATTATAGACATTTCTGTACGCGAGAGAAACCACAGTAACAGGTAGCCTATTGCTCGAACTTTCTGTACTTGCGAGAACATTTTTCGGTATTTTTCAGCTCTAGTAGCTGGCCAGTCTTGAGCGGGAGACTGAATGAAATAAATCGAAAAAATACGATGATATGTTCAAGAAAACCGTATACGAAGGTTTGAGGCCTCACACCTAAAACACTTCGACTCGTCGATGTGATGTAAATTTGCTACGTGTGGTCACAGCTATGTTTTACTTCAGTCCTGTTGAGTCCTCCCGTTGCATTCTTTGCTTCCTGAGCGTTACTGTCACCCACAGTGCTGGAGGAGCCGTACGAGGTGCGGGTCAGTGATGCTGTTACTCATGTCGGTGGCTCGGCCCTGCTCCCATGTGAAGTTCCCCCGGCTCTCTCTGACGTGGTCTCTGTCACTTCCTGGCTCAAGGATGGCTCCGTGCTCATCTTCCCTGGCTCTGCACGAGGTAGGCTCTTATACGCTGTATCTCTATGGTATCACTTCTAGTTTCTTATACTCCGTATTTCGGTGGTGTATATCTTGTAGTTTCTTATACTCTGTATCTCTTATAGTTTCTTATACTCTGTATCTCTTATAGTTTCTTATACTCTGTATCTCTTATAGTTTCTTATACTCTGTATCTCTGGCAGTTTCTTATATGCTGTGTCTCTGTGGTATCTCCTAATCTATTTTCCGTAAGTCTGCTGGAGTTGGGCTCATAATGTATGGTCTGTTTTAGTGTGATGTCTTTTAACTCATTTTCTTTGTCTGCTTGGAGCATGTTCGTTTCAGTAAGATATCTTCTCGTTCATATTCTGCCTCAGCTCGAGGTGGCTTACAACGTTCCATTGCACATGAGGGATCGCATAATTCATATTTGCGGGGCTTGCTCGAGGTAGGCTCCCGTGGATTTATTAGACAGGCTGTCTAAATTTGCTGAATTCAACTGCTGTTAGTCAGTTTACTTGCATAGACGCAACACGTCAGGCATCGAAATTTCTGTATCTGCTCACTTTGGAGCGCCGATGGTCGTTCTGCTTGAAACTCATCTTTATTTATCTTGACAAAGCCAAGGCCTCCTAGACGGAGTCGGTCTAGAAAGCTTTGTTAAAGCCAATCAGTTAATCCTCCCGTATATGACGAGTGCCATCCCTGAAACACGTTTGTTCTGCACCTAAAATTTGAAGACAGTTCTTCGCTAATTTTTCTCCAGTCTGCCCAAGGTAAGTCCTTTGAAATATTTGTACGTTGTATAGCTATTGACTAAGATATCAAATTGGTATAAGGCAGCACTGAAATGCTTTAAAAAAATATTTTTTATTACTATTTTAGGTTTAGGATTACCTATATTATCGTACCGTATCTCTTGCAGTCGACAGCCACGAGATGAAGTTGCATCACTTGCCTTTCATTGTTCTACCCTGCTTCTGATTGAAATTTCATTTTCAAGGATAATTATCCAAATGGCAGTTCTAAGATATTTTGGTGGAGCATGGCCATCCTCCTCCTCGTGCAGCAAAGAATTATGGCAGGATGTTGACAGTTACCTGCCGAGCTATCGAAGAATATTTCCAAAACCATAACAAATGTACAGTTTATTCAGGGCTTCGATTGTATCTGTTGTACGCCGCTCCTAAAATGTTGTAGTTCAAAGTCTCGCATTAAACCGCCTGAAAGATTACCATGATAAGAACAAACACAAGCTTAAACAACGGCCATTATTATAGTGTTTTGATAAAAGGACTTCCATACTGAACTTCGGTACATTCGACTGCAGGCCTGGCATTTAATTTCTCTCAAGACCTCACTCAACTCGTCTCGGTTGAGTGTCCTCAACGTAGGGTCTGTGCCGCTCAGCTTCGCCTTATTTTCTACAAGAACTGTCGTTTTCTGTGAATTTTTGTCTAGCTTGCTCAAAACTCAGCAAAGTGCGCCTCCGCGCTTTTCTTTAGCAGCGACTCTTTCACTATTTTTCGTCTGTACGCATTTGAATCTGAACTACGCAAAGAACAAATTTCTTCTCCTAGAGCAGAGCATGTTCGGAACATGGCCCAATTTTGTGAGATGAAGGGAAGGGTAGTTTTCTCATTAGCAAACACTGCTGCGCCCGTCGTGAATACGCTTCATGCTGTCCGAAGTTATCGCAGATTTTGTTATTTTTGAACATTCAGTGCAGAACTTCACAGGTCCATGTTTATCACCCGCGAACGATGTGAGCAAATTGATAATGTTTTTTGTCCAGTAAATATCTATACTGTTTGCAGCGATGGGTACCGTTACATTATATCGGAAGTCGTTACCGTTACTCAGTACTTCAATAAAATTACCGGGGCGTTACCGTTACTCGTTACTGCCGTAAAATTGCACGGGGCGTTCCATCGTTACTCGTTACATCTGAGTTCTTATTTAAAATCAACCCGAAGATAGTATAAAATTTGCTACTGTTATAAAGTACCACAAAGCACACAATAAACTTGAATTTTGTGCTATAATAGAGATAGAGTTGGTAATAAAATGTCTATTATAATGAAACTACCAGTTTAATAACTGATCTCTATTTTTAATACAAAAGAAATTTTCGTATGAAAATATATTATCTGTGTACACAGTAAACACTTTCCAACATACGAATGCTACGATATTTGCACGTCATGGCTCATATATTGCCCTTGCGTCCTCACTTTTTTTCTTTTTGATGAAGCAGAATTTCATAGACGAAAAAGAAGGAAAAAGCTGCGTTGAATCTGATATTCATGAAATCAAATTTTGCTTCCTCGATAAATTTTACTGTGAAACTATTCTGGAACTTGTGGAGTGACGTTGACAGAAGCTGCATCCAAGACACTGATTATACAAATTTCTGTAACTGTAGGGCATACGTTGTGTATATCTTTCTTCAATTATGTCCTATTATGAAATTGGTGTATCCGGCCGTAAAACGATGACAAAAGATCGCTTGGACGTATCTTAATTATTGCTCTTCGTAGTTTTGATACTACCCTGCAATATATATTGTATCGGTCCGCTTGATTTTTGCATCATTGTATTTCAAGGTGAGCGCCACAACTCTCGATTGTAATCCTTTATTGGGCAGAAAAAGTACCACTGAAGTGGATTCAGAATGCAGTAAGTATTACAGAAATGGGACACAAAACTCGAAGAAGAGCTAAGCATCGTTTTACCCTTTTCTACAACATAGTAATAAGAAAATGCTTAAATCACGCAAAAAAGTCAAACCGTGCTAATTCTGTGGAAAATAATTCTAAAACGTATTTGGTCTTTGGATGGTTAAGTGTCCGTCAAAAAAAAAAAAAAAATCTTTTAGTGCTGTCTTTGTTTTCAAGCGAAACGTTCAGCGCTCATCAGCTTAGTCGAAACGTTACTTGAGAGGAATATGCATTGACCATAGCCTACTTTATTCTTGACTTCCTACTCAAAATACCATGCGAGCCTGATAGCAATTTGATGAAATTTAGACAAAACCTTTTTTTAGTCAACAAATCCATACCAAACAAAAAGTAAATACCTTAGTTCATGGAGATGCAAACAATGTGTTTATCAGCAAGAAATACAATTTCGCATCTAGAGGTCTATTTTAGGGCATTAAAGTAAACTAGATTGGCTAAAATTTAATTTACAGTTTACCCTTAGCCAATGCTCATCTATACGTGCTCCTCTCCATTAAACGCACACTTTACGCCTCCAAGAACAGTTATATTTTATTCCTTTGAGATCGCTATGTGTCAACTGGAAAAGATTTTATCGCCGTTTGATTAATTTACCGTCAGGCCTACTTGGGGAGGGCGGACACTCAGGTGTTACATCATCATAAATTATGGCTTAACATTCAATGCCAAATAGCCTATTGATAAGTGCATATATTATAACGGCGTGCCGATGACAGTGCAACACGAATTTAGTTATAAAGACACATACTTTGTTCCTGTATTGATAGATATCTTTGCAGCTTTTTCTTCGCTTCACTTTTAATAATATCTGTTTTGTGATATATTTCCTCTTTCACTATATAGTTCTTTTCCATTGTTTATTGCCGCACATGGCCTACATAGTTTCAATTTTCGTCACTAACATAATTGCTTCTACAGTCTATGTACTGTTCTGTTCTCCTGTGCTGCAAAATCCTAGTCAGGATGGGAAAAGCAGCAATGTTGTCCCAGACTGTCCTAAACGTATCATGTGATTCGACAGTATCGCATTTAGTTCCGTAGTTTTATTTCCGCGATAAAACTCGTTGTATAAAATGAGTCCATGTTCTCGATAACATTTGACGGGGGAAAAATTAAGATAAGAGTGTTATTGTACCATAACGGTACTGGCACGTACACATTGTCAGAGACAGAGCATCTTCCATAAAAGAATCTTGGTACAAACTCTATGCAGCCATTTTTCAGGCCGGAATCGCTAATTTGCACTAAAAAGATCAGAGGAGCCTGTATCACCGAGCATGCCGCGTAGGAAATTATTCGTATATTCAACTGACTCATAAGCGAAAGTCACGATCCATCTGACAGCACTAGAAAGCAAATTTGGTTTCAATCGTAAGATGCAATCTTGGCATTAGAACTTGTTTCCAACATAATACTCAGCATTTTCTGGATTGGAATGTGTGAACAACTGAAGAAATAAGTAATGAGAGCCACCATCTCTACATTTAATACAGTGATATAAAAAAGCGTAGCTGATATTAATATCACTATCATATGGTTTGGCGGACAAAACATTTTATCTGTAAATCAAAAGTCGTAAAAACAGTAATCTGAAAAAAATATCATTCAATACTCATAATTTAATTACTCCTCTCAGGGAATAATGGTTTCTTCTTTTTGTTATTATTGTTATTATTTTTTAATTTGGGGACAGATGTCAGCCAAATTTACTATGAACAATATTTGTCAGTGAAGCACGTGAATTAACATGAGAGCTTTATCAATAAATACAGCTAATTGCGTTAGTCTTAACATAATTAATTTACTCGACAAAGCAGAGTATATTAATGATTGACGTGAACTGGCTATTTTGGTTTTAATAACCATAGCGAAGAGCTTATTTAGCAATATTATTAACTGTTCAGTGCTATATATTCATACACTTCTTACTAAACTAGAGTACTCTGAGAGTGCATACCTCCGCCAAGCAAGGTAATGTTGGCGAAAATTCAAATTGGTTCTGAAATTAAGTTTTTTTCTTTATCAACAACAAATTTTAATCACAAATTTGTGCCCTGTAATAGTAGTGATATCTTCTGTAAGTTTCTTGGAGATCCATCCTCAAATTTTTGAGTTATGTTTTGACAAACAGTCAAACATACAAACGGACAAACTGATCATCCCAAAATTTGGTCATTTGTGTTATTTAATTACCATTTCTAAAAACTGTAAGTTTCATGAAAATCCGTTCATGACTTTTTGAGTTACATGACTTACCAACATAAAATCAAATATAGAAACAAACGGACGAACAGATCATAAAAATTTGGTCATTTACTCTTCGTGATATACTTACTAACTCATGTAAATTTCACAAAAATCCGTCCATGATGTTTCGAGTTATTGCACTAAGAAAAATGAGGCAGACAAACAAACGGCCGAACCAAAAGTTAATCATCTGTTTCTCCTATCATTCCGGCATTCCCTGTAAGTGGCTTACGGACCTGTCCATTACTTTTCGAAGTTACCTTTGTTTGTGGCACAGAGACAGACCAACAAACAACCTCGACCAATAGGACCTTCTTGGCCTAGGTAGTAATTTGTCAACCAGTATAAAAGTGTCATCAGCAGTAGTATATCAGCGATAGAATTTGGTTTGAAGTTCATGACAGTTATTACCTCTGCGAAGGTTATTTTTTTGCCGAGTGTGTGAGCTTGTCTGCCGAGTTTGTCATCAAGATAATTCAAAAAGTCATAGACGGATTTTTACAACATTAACAATATTTGTTCGGTATAATAGGAGGAACAGATGATTGAATTTTTGTTCGAAGATCCGTTAAACCGTTTGTTTGTTTGTCTGCCTTTTTCTTGGTACGATAAATTCAGACATATTTTCGTGAAAATTGCGCAAAATGTTAGATATGTTACGAAGAACAGATAACCAAATACATAGTTGAGATGACTTGTTTATCAGTTTGTATGTTTGACTCTATGTTTGATTTTATGTTGGTCGGCAACATAACTCAGAAAGATGTGTATGATCTTCATAAAATTTGTAGAATTAGATAGAAATAATAAAATGCACAAATGATCAAATATTGGTGATAGTCGGTAAGTCCGTTTGAGTATATAGCTAGCGTCTGTCTTAGTGTTTGTCAGAAAATAACGCGAATAGTTGCGGCCGAATCTGACCAGGAAGCAAATAATGCAACGGGAGGACTCAATAGGACTAAAATGAAAGTTAGCCGTGACCGCACGTAACAAATTTACATCACATCGACGATCGAAGTATTTGAGTGTGGGACCTCAGTCCTTCGAGGTTGTTTTCTTGAACATATCACCGTGTTTTATTTTATTTATTTCTTTCAATCTCACGCTCATGACTGGCCAGCTATTTAAGCTACAAAATGCTGTAAAATGTTGTCGTCAAGTACAGAAAGGTCGAGCAACAGGCTAACTGTTTATGTGGTTTCTCTCGCGTACAAAATGGGCTATAATTAATGGTGCTTATATTTGTTGGTAATGAATAAATATGTTCTGTGAAGAGCACTGTGAACTGTATATGAAGTGTAAATAAGGCTTCAATTAAGAAAAAAAAGTTAAATCAGGTTTCCAAAAGGGACCAAATTCGGTGCTAGTGGTGTGAAAGTTTCCATCAGCATGCTCTGCAATTTTCTATAGATAATTGCTAAATTAGTATATATTCTTTGTATTTATCTATACGCTCGAGATGAATTTCACAATTTAAAAAGATTTTTCTGGTTAAGTTGATTAAAATACTCCTAGGCTGCTTAGCCATAGATTCGTCGATGATGACGTCACTTTTTGATGCTGATTTCTCGTGAGTCCTCCCGTTACCCTCTTTGCTTCCTGGATCTAACTGACGGTGACACAAAAAGTGAAGTTACTGTCAAGAGGAGCAGATAACCAAATTTTGGTGTTGATAAAAGCAAATCCTAGTTTCAGGATCAATTTGAATTTTCCCTTAACATTGCCCTGCTTGGCGGATGTATGCGCTCTCAGAGTACCCTTATTTAAAATAAAAATATTTAGTAAGAAGTCACTGAAGAAGACGCTGGTACCTATCGTGGCAGTGAGTCGTATAGATAATCTATTGAGCTCGTAACCTCAGTTATCAATATAAACGTGCTTTTGATTCATTTTTGTGAATGAATTTCAGAGTAAATTTTTAGAGTCGGAAATTCGTATCTTAATTCTATAATACATCTATCCTAACTCCTAAGACTATGATCATACTTTGATTCCCCAAAATTTGTGCAAGTATATATTTTTAAATATTATACCACTATTTCAGCATAGTTTTCTCTTCGCCGGCAGCTCATCTCTCGCATTTTCAGCAAATGTCCAAAAGTAACGGGTAACGGCAATTTCCGTTACTTTTGACGAAATCGTTACGTTTTTAAAATTACCAGGGCGTTACCGTTACTCATTACAAAATGTAACGCCCGTTACTTATGCCGTTACAGTAACTAGTTACAGTACATGCGAATCTCTGACTGTTTGTTTATATATGTATGTCTTTCCTCTCAAAAACTGCCCTATGGAATAAAGCTATTATATAACCATTTCTTGCATACAGCCAGATTGAGTTGATCTAAATATGAAAAATGCTGACTCAGCACTTTCAACCCTTGTTTACCCTTGATATTCCCTTCCCCTCCTCACTGCTGTCCAGTAGGATTGAGTTTGGAGTTGTCTGACTTGCAACAGATTCTTGAATAACGTCTGAAACCCGATCTTCATAGGCGAATCGAGCTCTCCAGATTGATGTCGCGGTCAAATAATGCTAATCAGAATAGAGTATTAATCGAATGGGTTCTCAAGATGCAGGAAATAACCTAGCACCCTGTAGCTGTTTTCTCTATATACAAACCCAAGGGGAAATTTCTACGCGCCAAATGGGCATGACTTGAGGCCCTCAATAAAAATCGCAATAAAATGCTAATGAAAAATGCAGATATGGTCATACCGCAAATAATGGTCGTCTGTTGCTTCCCTTAATACGGAAATAGCAATAAAATGCTGATGCATTATGCAAGTGAAGAGCTACGAGAGCTGAATGAAAAGTTCTGAGATTACTGTCAGGGGCTAACAAGCCAAGCTTATTGCTAAGAATGTTTACATTGGCTGACAAGCCAAATTTACTGTTAATGTTTATACAGGAAGACAAGCCAAGCTCATTGCTAAGAATGTTTCTGCGCTCTCCAATGAGGTGCTTATCTTTACCACTATCTGACGAGATAACAGCCATCTAACCTCCATCGCCATTTGAAGAACACTGGCAATATTGATCGGTCTCGAACGATGTGAGAGGGTAATAATATGTCCGTACACTATGTGTCTATACATATGTGTGTCTTTCCACCAAAAAACTGCCAGAAGGAACTAAGTTATCATTACAATCTCTCTTCGGCTCTCGGGTGGGTTGACCTAGATGTTTAAAATGGTAAAGCTGAAGACTCAACACTTTCAGCATCCTTTCGGCTCTTACCCGACCCCCTCGCGGGTGATGGTTTTACACCACGAGGCGTGCTAGATTCTATTGTAGTCACTGTCAAGTCTCCCTGACCTTGGTTCGTTGCTGTCTGTGCCTCTCTGGAATTCAGCAACCTAAGACTTAAGAGTGGCATATGAAGGGTCATGCTATAGTCCCTATAGGGTCTGAACTATAGCGTTGTGGCTTTCAGAGGGGGGACATGCTTTTCAGCAAAGACTTTCGACGACTGCCCGATGCTCAATTTTCTACATATGCTGAAAATCCGTCGGTTCTTTCACTTCAACTACCTGCCAAAATTAAACAGGTAGTATTAGAACCTACAAACTTGGTACTTGGGAACCTATAGATAGTAAATGCAATAGAAGACCGCGAGGACAGTTATGTACTCAATTTATCCGTGTACGTAGCCGCGGCGCGGCTTCAGCTTGCCCAAAATATAATTACACATGGAACGTATTAATAGCTTTATCGCGGAATTCACCACATCTCGACTATATGGCTATAAACTTCAGTGAAAATTTCACAGAAAGTTAAACTTATGATGCTTATAGTGTCTGTAAAATTTCAAACTACTAATCGTGCTGGTTCTAGAAAGCTTATGTTTTCTTTGTAAATTTTACTAATTTCGCTAAGCGGCGGTTATAGCTTTTTGGTTAGAAAAACAAAATATTCACAGTTTTATGTCACCAAAGGAGCAAAAATGAACAACACAATGAGAAAAATATGTATTAAACAAGAAATCATTGATCAAAAGTTTATAATGACTGAAAAAAGTTTTATTGGCCTACATGATCCCCATGACGTTTAATAACTCCAATAATCCTTGAATCCATGCAGCCAGTTAGTTTCTTTATTGCAAAAGGTGGAATTGCCCTTGCTGCTGCAGCAACAGCATCCCACAAGACAGATTTTGAGTTGTACTGCTTTCCAACTGCGTAAATTTCCCTTTCCCCTGAAGTTTTTAATTGGGTTTAGATCAGGTGAGCACGTGGCCAAACCATGAAAATCAAGTTTCGAAGAAAAGATAGGGGTATGTCATCCAGCCATGGAACCAAGGCGTCCTTTAACAGGTCATAATATAATGCAGATGTAATTTTCACGCCATTAGGTACTCTAACCGGACCTACAACTCGATGCCCTATTATACCAGCCCATATCATAACACCAACCTTTACTCCACCCATCAGGTCCATAAGGGTTACCCGGGTTTCGTCGGTGAAAAGAACATGATTCATGTTGATCTTCATGTGTTTCTCTGCCCATTACATCCTCAAAATTTTATATCTTGGGATCAGAGGCGGCAATTTCAGAGGGGATTTGACAGAAGTAATGAAGCGAAGGATGCCATTTCTTGTCGTTTTAAGCACTTCAGGAAGCCAAGTAGCCCTAAGAATTTATTTACTTGTTTGCCCGGGTCTTTTACGTAGCTGACGAACCACATTTCTCGTGTCTCTATCTGTAGCTGTCCTTGAATGCCAAGCATCTGATCGTTTTTCCCCTGGTGATGGGTCCTTCAAGAATCTTGTCACTGTGTCAATATGGCGTCCTATTTTTCGAGCAGTAACATCAGGAGAGGTGCATTTAGCTGCTTCTTTGTTGAAAATTTCTTTCTCCTCGTTAGTTAGAGCTCTTCCACGTCCCATTTTAGCAGAATATACGAGAAGCTATTATTGTCATTCACCTCAAAAACATAAAAACTGCAGAGAGTTGTTAGTCAGGAGACACAGCAAAATGTAAACAAACTCAACAGTGTTGCCATAAGATGCCCCGATTTCAATGCAAGTTTCATGAAAATTTGATCGTGAAAAAATGAGATCTCGTCAATTTTGTGCTAAAGCTATTATTTCCGTTCTAAGTGTATAAAAAAATATCAGAAATCTCAGTCACTACGGCAATTTCTTACACCATAGCAAGTGACACTGGTGAATCTTCAACCATCGCTCTGAATTATGAGTACTTCAAGTATACAATGATTGATATCTTAAGAACTACTGCACGATGTTCATCGAAATCGTGTTGAAGTCACGACCACAACTACGCAGTCGGATTAGTTGAGTTGGCTTTATGCTGCTAGCGGCAACAAAAGTTGTTACTTGGGGACCGGGGTTTAAACTAACTTGCCTCTAGCCAAAGTCGCTCGGATAATTTTGGTTCTTCGTATCTAGTTAACCCGTATATATATATATATGTTCTTGCCTTTACTGGAAGAATATCTTATTTAGTATGTACCATGCACAGCGTACCATGCACTGAAGGGCTAAATTATCATACGGTTTTCTAGTGAGTTCAATTTTCAGCTTCTTTCAGTGATGATTACAACAAAGGTTTTGATATTAAAAATGAGGACGATGCCCATTTTGTAAGAGAATTCCCTAGTGCGATCATCGACTGGGCACTTGGAACGTGTTTATTTTAATGTCAGTGTAGACGGATTTACTCTTTTTCTGAATAATTCCAAGTACAAAATTCGCGTGACCCTCAATAATTGTACTGAAAAAAGTTTTGTTGTGCAGGCGATGCACGTGCAGTTCGAGACTCTTAGTATACTTCAGCTACAGTACCACTATAGTAGATACTGTATGTAGCCTTCTCCATTACGTTAAGCTACCATCACGTTGAGCTACCATCACGTTAAGGCTGTTGTCTTTTCACAATATTTAGGATACATTATTTTATCTGTAATAGATTTGAGCATCAACGTGATAAAACTGTTTCAGTACGGTATATAGATCTGCGGCCGCAATGAATGTTATCAAATTGTGAATTTGAAACGATTAAAACCGTCGTTATAGTTGCTAAAGTTAACGGCCGGGCGTTTACTGACAGGCATAAACCCCAAATAGAGCATAACCGACCCCGGAACCCCTAGAGGGCTGCTGAAAAGAATTACTCAAGAACACTTGTATCCGATATTATTCGATTTAATTTAGTAACTGGTAATTGTAAAGGCAAAGAAGCATTCGTAAGTCTTCTAAGAGATGGCTAAGTATACAGTATGTTCCGGTATAATCTACGCCAAATATGCTCATTAGAAAAAATATGGGAAAACGTATACGTATGAGATGAAAATGGCCTGGATCCGTATTTTGCAAAGTTTTGAACGCATAGCAGCACAATAATCATAATAAAAGCATGTCACCGCTACTCAAAAGTTGTCCAACTTGACTGCGTTGCCGCTTGCGTTGCTAAATTATTTCCATGACGCTCCAATCGTCTCTAATAACTTGTTTCGTGGGAGCTGCAAGAATATCTAACTGAACTAGTTGTACTCGCATTGCGTTTGTATGACCTACTTGTTGATTTCGAAACTGCGGTTGAAGCTCATTAATTTTTTTGCTTGACGCTATTTTTTAAAAATCAATTTGCGTTAAAGCTACGTTTATCTGATCTAGACTGTCAATTAAGAAAATACGGTTCATGCGCTTGTTGGGGCAAAATTGACGTAAACTGCGTGTTAGACATAGCGGTGCAGGCTGCGTTGGTTTGATTAACTTGTCTACTGGGCACCACTCTTGAGGCTGCTTTTGTTTGAACTAAATTGTCTCTTGCACCACCGGCCCACCAACTGCCCCAGGTGGCTCGGCTGAGTGTCACCAGCTGTCGTTCAGCCCCCAGCTGCTGGGTCACATTCAATGCATGAGCGACCTCGCACTATGCGCGCCCGTGTTTGCTGAATCGCTTTCTGTGTTTTCACGAATTCATTTTCACTTTTGCTGCCGAACGCGGCGCAGTTTTCGCGCGTTCCATGAAACATTACAAAGCCTGGGACAAAGGCATCGCACGTCTGTGAATGCAGCAAGCTTCAGTTTAATTGGCATTCAAATTGGCTCGCCTGGTGAAAACTTTGAAATAATTCTTGTGATCTTTACAAGGTAGCGATACGAAAATATCCCTTGTTGCTGTGCGTGTTACCCGAATTTACGCAAGAAAAATATAGGTGAATTTATGTTTAAATTTTTGATAATTAATACCTACGCAAAGGAGGTCATATTTTTGTTATCGGCACGCTTGGAACATCTACAAACTCGATTTTACGAGCGAGGATTGCATTTCGGGCTGTGATAAGGCCAATCGGTTTAAGATTGACTTCTGAAACATGATTCAAAGAGACACTACCAACTAGCTTGTTTATAGTTTAGGACAAGTGAAGCGTATTATGCTTAGCTTGATTCGCCCTCGCCGTGCCTATCGAGGGCGCCGCCCCACCGTAGGAGGTACTGTTGTACTAATTTTTTAAAGCTCAACGCCACCAGTTTACGTAATGAACAATTGCACCAGCAGGTACGAATAGCAGCCCTTAGATTGCTCCCGTGATGATATCAGCAGCAACCAATAGCACGCCTGAGATTGCTCACGTGATGATATCAGCAGCAACCAATAGCACGCCTGAGCTTGCTCACGTGATGATATCAGCAGCAACCAATAGCACGCCTGAGATTGCTCACGTGATGATATCTGCAGCAACCAATAGCACGCCTGAGATTGCTCACGTGATGATATCAGCAGCAACCAATAGCACGCCTGAGATTGCTCACGTGATGATATCTGCAGCAACCAATAGCACGCCTGAGATTGCTCACGTGATGATATCTGCAGCAACCAATAGCACGCCTTAGATTGCTCACGTGATTGTGAAGCAATTACCGTAGAGCCGCCAATCAAGGTCGCCGCGTATCATGTACCAAGTGACGCAAGGAGCGTAGCCGGAATACAGCTCTGTTATTGGTTAGTTTAGTCCCTAACAAAATTTAATGCCGTCGCGACGCCGTACAAAAGCTGCTTTACAGTTTTAGCTTCTGCGGCGTCCGTGATTTTTGGCAGGGTTGGGCCATTTTCTCCCTAGAAATGTAACTACTTCCTCTTGCTCGAACAGCGTTGAGCAGTACTCGATTTGGCTATTCGGATTAAGACAATATAATTACTTTCGCTGTATCTTGTTTGTAGTTTTAATGCTATGTGTTCGATTCTTCGTTTCGAATTAAGCTTCAACCACTTGTCACTAACCGATTACGCTTGAGACACTCGCTCAATCAGTCTTGCTGTGGATAATAGATCCGGTAGCAGGAACGACGTGCGAGCTCCACGTCCATTCATTAAGCTGCGTGGGCGATGGGATTGTGTGCCCACGGCATTAGGTAGATGGTACTGTCCCTGAAAAAAGTTCTAGCACTTCTTGTAGTAGCTGCGCATTTAAGAGCAACCATACTGTTGTGAGTTTGCGCGGCTGATGTTGCATAATTTGAGAGTGAGCCAGTGACACCTTTTTTTTTGCCGATAACGTTACCTATACTCCCAAAAATCGCTAATGCTTGGGGCACCGATACCGTTAGTATCGACTGCCCTCTAACTTGAATATTTTAATCGGAATTTTGATTTGATAATGTAATTATCGGGAACTGGAAGAGTTACTATCCCGGTGCCACAGATTACATCAGAGTTTGGCACTTATAGCCTATTGCAGCCCATTGTGACCCATTGCGGCGCCCGTGGCCCCTTGACACCTTTTGCGGCTTCTTGTGGTCATTTGCGGCCCACGTGCCCTCATCTGACCCGTTGCGGCCCCTTAGAGCCTAATCGCATAAGTAAAAACTGGTTGACACCTTTTGCGGCTTCTTGTGGTCATTTGCGGCCCACGTGCCCTCATCTGACCCGTTGCGGCCCCTTAGAGCCTAATCGCATAAGTAAAAACTGGTTGCTTGTGGCCGGGCCGTACTATCGTCGTTCACGACGATCTTGCGTTCAAGTAAGCTTTCCTGCGGCCGCCACCACTTAAACAAACACTACCGAGACTAACCTAACCTAGCCTAACCTAACCTACCCTACCCCTACCTAACCTAACTTAATCAGCGATACAGCGAGCAGCGCGGCGTATCAACTTGAACGCTGCTCACACGCACACGATCTGCGTACACAAACACGCACACAAATCGTCGCAAACGACGATAGCACGGCCGGGACTGTGGCCGCTAGGGCCATCTCTGGATTTTATACCCCCAAGAGTGCCATGTGTAGCTGGATTATACATCCATTAAACTGTTTGTATGCCTGTAATTAAATTTTTCATACATAAATATGTTCTTAATTTTTATTCCATTCTTTCTGAACGTAAAGTTTGGCACGGATGATACAATACTCATTTTTCTTCCAAATTAAATTTTCTCTAAAAACTAAAAAAATATAAAAAAATGTTATACAAAAAGAGTAGCTATGCCCGGAAAGATTTATGGACTAGGATAGTCTTATAGAATAATTGCGAAAACAAAATAAATTGTAATGCAGTGATTGCCCTGACAGACTTCTGCCCGTTGTAATTGCATTCTTATATGTATCAAGCTTCATCTTTTTTCCCGTTAAAATGCATATAATATTACTAATATTATACTCCTAGTATAGCGATTTTTTCTATCCATATTCAGCCTTGAAAATAGTGAAATCACGGAAAATATGCATAACTTTTGAGAAACAGTGATTGTGGCCTCAAACGTATGATATTTTCAAGTGAGGCACATTTTAGAACACGTTTTTGCGCTTCCTTATCTGCACTGATTACGGAACCTGCTTTTATCGTGTCACGTCCGGTCTTTCTTGAGTGCATTCTTTTTCTGTAGGCAAGCCCCTTGGGCTGTCAGCACCTCGGCCCATTTTCTTGTTCTTGTTGCAGAAGGGCATGGCCAAGGCCACCTAGAAAGCGTTGTTTAGGTGGCGTTGGCATCCCCCCTGCGTTACCACATGATAAATAGTTACAAACATAGGCGTCTATGTGTTTTTGTTTTCATAATAAATGACGATTGAACCAAAAGGAAATCATAAAAATGGAAGTTAACCGTGGCTTGGAAAGCAATGGCTTTACAGTTATAATTTGCAAAAGTTGAGTTAGATATCTAGTGGTAGTCTCCTGTCGTGTCTTTTCTAGATGTCGTAAAGTTGCGAAACCTTGTGTTCATGCCCCCGTACGTAGCTTTCATGTGGGGCTCCTAATGATGGACCGACGGGTCTTCTTTTTTTAGCTTTATTTGCCAACTTTAATTTGCTTTTTCCATTTCAGCTAATGTCCTTTTTATTCGCTGGATCGTAATGGGTCTGTCTTTGGGGGCGTTGTACTTAGGAAAATGAAATCAAGACGAGTTCTAATTTTGGCGCTGTTTGTATCGGGATTGCTGTGCTGCGGGGGCTTATTTTCCGTCGCAAGACAGTTATATTGGGGGGGGGGAGACTCATGTAGAGTGTGGCTCTGCCTGGTGTTAGTGGCGTTAACCTTTGAAATGTGAACTCACAATTATCTGTAACTAAAGCTTTCGATCAAGCAGTTGCATAC